>ML810553.1:0-62754 GCA_009831015.1 Picea engelmannii | reverse complement strand
AAAAGAGGTTATAGAAAGAATGGTAGACTTTATTCAATTCTGGTCTATTCAGGAGAGTGAAATTTCACAGAATGCCACGCGCTCAATAATTAACATCTGATTCTGAAACTCACACACAAGAAACTAAAGTCTGTAATATTTACAATGAAATTTGTCCCACTTCATTTGGATTCTCGATGAAGAAGTTATGATTGTTTTACCTGGAACACCTGTTTATTGACTAGCTTCAGGACTAGTCACAAACCCTATCTTCCACAAAGTGTATCTCCATAACTATAGTGAATCAAGAGCTGAAAATTTTACCAAAGGTACCTTGATATGTCTTCTCAATACCATAGATATTTCACCATCTGAATCGTTCTAGAAAAAAATGTATAGCAAAAATGGTAAGATGACCTAAAAATAACATACCTTAGAACACATCACCAAAAAACTTCATCCTCCCTTGAAATCCGGCCTTCTTTTCTTATTATTTCCTCTAAAATTCGACTTATATCAAATGAATTTATAATGATGTTTATTTATACCATTTATGTCACTTCCTTTTAACATTAGCATCGGCCTGACACTTTCTTATTTTGTAATTATTTTCTTTAATTAGCTTCAGGGCCTACATGTACTTCCTTCTTCAAAAACTCATTTCTCCTCAACCATGAGGATCCACATGATGTTCCACATACCACTGGAAACAACATGATGTATACTATCCATTCATTTGTGTTGTATATGCATGTGCATTTTCCTTCATGTCCAAATACCTTTAGAAATCTTGCGGTCCAAACCCATGACTAGGGTTGACATCAATGAAAACAACCAATATTCCAAAAACATGTTGTGAATGTACGTAAGAACAAAACCAATTAAATGGGAAGAGTATATACACTTAGTGGAATTCGCTTACAACAATGGTTATCAGGCATCAGCTAAGATGAGTCCCTTCAAAGTATTATACGAAAATAAATGCACAACCCCGATCAGTTGGGATAATCTATTGACAGGATTATGGTGGGACCGAAAATGCTACAGGAAATGGAAATAATGGTAAAAAGGGTATAGAATAACTTGAAAGAGGCACAAGATCAACATAAAATCTATGCAGATCTAAAAATAATACACCAAGAATTCAAAATTGGGGAACATGTATATCTAAAATTCAAAGCAAGAAGAAGCTCTCTAAACCTAGGAAGTTGTTCCAAGTTGGCACCAATATTTTGTGGCCCCTTCGAGATTTTAACTCGAATCGGACTTGTGGCATATCAACTCGTACTTCCTACAAATTTAAAAGTTCATAATGATTTTCATGTTTCGTTATTGAAAATATATATTCATGATCCTACTCACATCATTGATTGGAACATGGTGCAGGTGGAACCAAAAGGAGAGTTCCAATTGCATCCTTTGTGCATTCTGGACAAGAAATAAACAATACTTTGGAACAGAGCCATTGCCCAGGTAAACATGCAATGGAAGCACTTTAGTCCTCAGGAGGCCACTTAGGAATTGGAAGAAGATATGTAAAAATATTATCCAATCATATTCTGAGAGATGGCTAAAAAATGAGGACAGTGTTGTACTTAATGGGGAGAGGATGTGATGTCCTCAAATTATTAGAAATTAAATTCCAAGTTGAATTTAGAAATAAATTTCCATTTATGGAAAATCCAAATTTAGAAATAAATTTTCATTTGTGGAAAATCCAAATTTAGAATTTTGGATTATGTAATTATTATTTTATGACTGTTGGGAAAATATTTGGCTTGCCCAACTACCCTCTTTTGTTGGACACATGTATGAGACAAAAAATTTTGATAAATTAAATGTTGGAAGACAAATGGAAAAACTAGGTTAAAAATAGTTGACTATGACTCCATGAGTGGGGAATAGGTTTGAGTTAACTCGGAGTTGATTTTTACAAGTGACAGAAGTTGAATTTGGACACTAGCAGCCTCTAAAAATCAGGGATTTGTAAATATGTGAATTTCCCAAGGAGGGAAAGGAATGGAAATACCTAGGCACAAGATAAATACAACATATGTGGGATGCAGGACGTTGCTTAGTATGTTGAGGATTGAGAATGGTTTTGTTGTTATGAGAACATCTGGTGTGAGGAAAAGCATTTTCTGATCTGTTGAATGTGACAGTATCTAGGGAGGATGACTCAGTTAGCCCTTATGGATTCATGGTCAGGCTAGGGGGTGATCAGGACAAGTGATCATGGTTTTTTTGTTTCTACGGTTGGGTGGAACATGGTTGTTCCATTTGTTTACCAGCATCAATATTCATATATGTATCTTAGTTATGTACTTTATTGTTGATTTTATATTATGGATATTATCTGGTTGTTAAAATGTTGTACATTTTTATACATAAAAGTAAAATCTGTTCGAAATGGATTATACAACCATGTGAAATTGTGGCTTACCTCTATGTAAGAATACTTGTAGTGGTGTTTTATATGAATTATAAATGTTTAGTATATATGTGTGTGTGTGTGTGTGTGTGTGTGTGTGTGTGTGTGTGTGTGTGTGTGTGTGTGTGTGTGTGTGTGAAAATTGTGTATATGTGAATTTGGGCCATTATGAATCTATATTCTTAATTTGTTGTACATTTTTGTTCATAATCAAATACTTTAGAAAGACAAGTTTGAATAGGTTGTATTGTTTTTCTACTATTATGTTGAGTATAAAGAATAAAACTCCCCAAATACAATATGTCATCTATTATCCAAGGAATATATCTGACACAGTGAATTGTAGAATATATGCCAAAATTTAATTTATTACAGTCAATAGGTTGTTGACCAAAATGTTACAGTTTGAGTCCCTTAGACACAAGAACCCCATAGATAATCTAAACAGAGATTTTAAAGTACTACATGAATTTTCTACAAGTGCGCATGGACTGGTGGAAGAAATATGGAACTTGAATACCTTTTGTGGACAGGCCAATCTTCTTCACCAAGTGCACGATATTTTCTCCCAACCTGCAAAGGAGTAATGCAATATTATTAGTAACTTACTATTGTAAAAACATCAAAGAATAAGATAAATTAAAGAGATAAAGCATACTTATCTGAGATCATGATTGAATGTCAGAGGGTCAGCGTTGCATTGTGAAGTAGTTGATCCATGACCCGGGAGGGGAAGTGGGTGTGTAATCCATCTGATGGGTTCCCTTGCAAGACAAAGGGACCCATCAACAGTTTATATACATGTGAAATTATTCACTCACACAATTAATAAAACTTAGAAAAACTTCTAATAAAGTTTTGTAGCTTTGATATCCTATAGTTTATAAAGTATAGAGAGCAAATATACAAAACAAATACAAAGTATAATCAATAGAAGAGGTTTAAAAATAAGCAATCTTTTCTTCGAAGAAAGTACCAAACCCCATTTAGAGGGCCAAAGAATATTGTGGAGAAGATAACTTATTAAAAACAGAGTTACCTTTTTACACAGACGGGATATTGTCAAAGATTATTACTTATAATAAATAAAGTATTAAATTATAAAATAAAGATAGAGATGCATAGAAATGCGATCTAGATATACATATATATTTGGGCAATGAGAAAAGTAAGAAAATTTAAATCGTGAAGCACTTACAGAAATGTAAGGATGTGATGTGGGTGTATAAGAATTATAGTAATAATCTAATATGTAGTTTAAAGATTAGTTACGAATAACCTGTTCAAATCCTGTGAATTTTGTGCCTCGGGCATTCACCAAATGAAGGGGGAAATGAATATAAGCATCAGTTATAATATGTAATAAACAAGAAGACCTTGCTTATTTTAAGCAGAGTTGTCGAAGGAAAAAATATCCTCAACTTGTAGATGGATTGAACTATAACAGTCGAGCTAGCATTAAAGGGTGTTGTTGAATTGGTCGTGGGTGTTTAATGGAGACAGAGCACATTTTTCTTCTCAGCAAGGAAATTTTTTAACCAGTGACTATATACAAAGAGGCATTGTTGGTATTGTCAACAATTAAGAGATTTTAACCTTGCCATATAAAATACAAAGTGCAATTATAAAATTGCATACATGGTTTAAATAGACGAAGCATGTAATAAATCCTTAAGTGTGTGAAGTTCAAATATCATGGTTGAATGTAAGGATGGAAGTAATTATTATCTGGCCATGAATTTTACATAGGTTTTAATCGATAGGTCCTTAAACCTCACAATTATTTCTTTACACAGTAACCTCCAACAAAGGTTGCGGGTGTAACTTCCTTGGTACAGACTTGAAACCAAACAATAAATTTCAGCAAAGGGTTTTAGATTTTACCAATGATTGGACTAGAAAGAAGCCCCCAAAGGATATAGGCTTAAGGACCGGTAGCCAACAGAGAAGAAAATTACAGTAACCTTATTCAAACGAATGATAAACTTGAAATATTTTACCTAACATATAGGCAAAATCTATATCGTTGTGGAACCATAGATGAGCGCATATGAAGGTGCATCATCGTATGATTGTTACCTCCAGACCAAAGAAAACAGATTACAAGAAATGTGAATCAACACCCACAGAGAACACGCATTACATAGACAGAGGAGATATTCCACAATGAACATGCATTGCATAGACAGAGAAGATATTCCACTGAGAACATGTATTGCATTGACTAAGAAATTATTCCACAGAGAACATACATTGTATAGATAGAGAAGGTGTTATATATTAAATGGAGTATACACCCTTTAGAAAACATTTTGTCAAAAACCATTTCACCATATAGAGAGCGCTTGCAGAAAAGATATTACATAGTGAACATATTATGTTACAAGAATAATAAGTGGTACAGAGCACAATTTCAAAGGAAATGCATAACTCCAAAGAACGCATTTAAAATGCATTATGGAGATAAGAATGTACTTACCACACCTATGGAGAGGCTTTCCAAAGCGCCCTTGATACCACTCTCCACCAGGGAAAAATGCTATCATAGAGTCGAATGCAATCGTTAGTCGCATATAGTGCAGAGACAAATGTTTTACAAAACAAAATAGGAAACTACGAAGAATGATTGATACCTTGAGCCCCTCACTAGTCGATTAAGAGTGATTGTACACTCCACATCTCTTCCATGTGAATCAACAGAAGTGGCGAGCCCATATTGGACGTTTCCTTGTAGTGACGATTCTGGAGGGTACTAGACAAACCTATCACCATTAAATGGGCCAACCATAAAATAAATGCCTACAGGCTAGAACACCATAGGTTCAAACCTGACCTGTCATCCACCTCTTTTTGTTTTCAAACCACTTAAATTATGGGTGCATAGTTTTAATTGGGCGTCAGGTAGGTAGTTTTAACTTGCGCATTGGTTTAAACTTCATGCGTAGTGTGTAAATCGTATGCCACTTCAAACATAAACCCTTATACTATGGGAAGGATTTTAATCATAGAATGTTAAACTATGGAAAGTGTTATGGTGTGGATACGTTAATTACCTTAGTGTGTGGACTCTGGACTAGGATAGTTATGTCTCCTAGTCCGCTAGGGTCATAACCTTGTGTTATAGTTTTTCCTTACATGAATTTCTTTAACATAATAAGAAAACTACCTTAAAGTATAATTTAGTTATGACATTCAATAGTTTGGATAACATGGGTATGAGGTAACCCTAATATGTTATGTGATGGGCCTTATGATATGGACCTTGGTATTTATAGTTACCAATTTAAGCAATGCAATCAAATGTATGACTTTAAGTTCAATAGTAGGGTAAATTAGATTATGAGTTAATCTAATGAAAATGTTATGATTTATTTTAATGTTAGTAATAGTAAGATTTTATTAGACAATAAAACCTCTTATAGACTCTTAGGATGGATAGTCCAGTAGAGTAAAACTTGTATGAGTACAAACAACGTCTTATATATATAAGAGAATACTTTCATGTGTCACGAACAGTTTGTTGATTTATAGACTTTAGTTCCCTGATCAAAAAAAAAAAAAATTAGTAAAATTTTGGTTACATTACATGGTACACTTTCAGGTCGCAAATGAATAACATGAGCATGATCTCAAACTGGTGGAAGACCCTTAGGAATCTCTCTAAATAATTTGGAATGGTTGTTGATAACCATTTGGAGATCCATTGGATCAGAGGATATATATGTTTGAATATATAGGTAGCACAATTGTGCAATTACACCAAGTTGTCCCTTTTTTAGTAATTTTTTCATGCTATTAGATATTATCACTTCATAGGGTTTCCCTTTAATACCTATAAGCTCAATTTATTTTCCTTATATGGAAAATATCATGAAAAAGATATTGAAAATTAAGGGCCAATGTTCCCAATGATTGTAACCATTGGACCCTTAATACAAGATCACCACCACCCATTTATATGGAAATAATGGAACTATCCAATAAATACTCCCCCATATTGAGCTTAATACTATGACAGATCCCATAACAATTTATGGTACCTCCATCTGCAATCATCACTTGAAACATTGGTGCTAGATATATAAATAAATTGAGATCTTTTGCTAATTTTCAATTGATGCAATTATGGATACTACCAGAATCAATCAACACTATTACCTTCTTCTTTTTGATGTATCCTTGTATCTTGAGGGTCTGTGGAGAACCGATTCTAGCCAATGCATGAAAAGATGTTGTTCGAGTAGTCTCTTCTAGATCTAGATCTTGTGATGGTTCCAATTCTTAATCTTCTTCCTCTTCATAGTGTATGTAGAATAATTTATTCTCACCACATTTATGCCCCTTACTGTATTTTTTGTCACAATTGAAACATGGTCCCTTTTCACTTCTGTCATCCATTTGTTGAGGTTTCAACCTTGTTGGTGGAGTGAGGTTATGAGAGGGAACATGGTGCTCTCTATAGTTTCTAGTGGCCACCCTTCTAGTATCCATATTTCTCTTTTCCACTTTCCTTTCCATACTAAAATATTTTTCTAGGGATTTGGGTTCAAAAATACACACCTGATGTTAAATATTATCCTTTAAAATTCCCATAAAGAGATCTAACAAATTATCCTCATGAATTTTCTTTACCCTGAGACTGAGCTTTTGGAATTTTTGAATGTGCTTTGTAATTAGATCTTTTTGTCAAAGATTTATCAATTTAATAAAGAATGAATTTCTCTTAATATCCCCATAATGTGATATAAATTCATCCATAAAAATGGACCAAGAGATAATATAATTCTTCTTACTATCACAAATCCATTGATACCAAACAAATTGATCAGTATCTAAATGAAAGGATGCAATAAGTACATTTTGGAAGATTGGCACTTGGTGTATATCAAGGTATTGCTCCATATATAATATACATGTTATAGTGTCTTTACCATCAAAATTACTCATATCAATCTTCATAATGAAGTACTTCCTTGGTGCCAACTTGAATCCTTGATTATGTGCATCTTGGAGTAGAGAATGATAATGATTCTGAGATTCAAAATTTACATGCTCTCCAAAAGTGAAAATATCAAGACAATTTATTTAAAAATGAATTCAAGATGAGTCAAAAACCCTATCTTCCATAGGATATATTGCCAAGATTATAATTCCCTAGAACCTAAAATGTTTATAAGAGTTACCTTGATATGTATTCTAAGTAACCTCCAAATTTTGTTGTCTAAATCGGCCTAAAAAAATAGTTATAGAGAAAATACTAAGATGAATTGCTTGGAGAAGAAAAACCATATGATCGATGCTTTGATACCAAAATTTATGATCAAACTCCTTAAAAGTGACAAAAATTCAATGAGTACATTCGACTTCAAGGAGGAAACTTTAGTTTAACATATAATAATTCATAATATAATATGAGATGAGATAAGATGATCCTAAGACTAGATCTCCTGTGTGTGTGTGTGTGTGTGAGAGAGAGAGAGAGAGAGAGAGAGACAAAGGGTACAATTATAACGAAATGATACAATTAAGGGTTCTATCCAACCTACTAATATAACACTAGAAATGCAATAATTCACTATCTAGAGGATTAATAATGGTTTTTGTACATAACATGGGGATTTTTTTAGGGATTAACAAAAGAAGTTGATGTGTCGAGTGCCACCAACAAGGTACTTTATTATAGATACTTTTAGGCTATGAAATTCCTCCTCGACATCAAATATTTATTCAATAATCCCCCTGAGGGGAAGAATAGGAGCTCTAGGTATGAGATTGATAAGAAAATTTAATCCATTTATTATGGTTATAGGAATGATGAGGATGGTATCTTGGAGAAATTCAAGTGGTCCATAGATGAGGATATGTGAGAAAGAGCACCAATGGAGTGGTAGAGGATCGATTCTATGCACTAAATTATGATATGCACTGAAGAGTGACCTTCGGTTTTGCCTCCGTAAAACTTTAATTGCATAGGTTTGAAATTGTACTTTGTCAAATAAATTTTTTGTTTCTATAAAAAAACACATCGGTGTTCTATCAAGTGTATAGAGCACCAGAAAAGTAAGTTACAAAAAATATCGCGTGTTTATCATCAATGTGTCGAAATATATAATAAAAAAATGAGCAGGAATTTCATTTTTCTAGATGAATGCGCTGATAAATGAAAAACCTAATAATTATTTCATTCTTTTTACAAATTTTAGAGAGGATATTTCTTCAAGATAGATTTAGTAGCAAAGACATTGGAGTGGGTACTTTTTTTTGAAGATTCAAATTTGTATGGAGTCACCATAGGTAACATACAAATTTGCAAAAGAGATATTCCAGGCATGTGATTTCATTCTATTGATCATCTAAATATTTCCCCTATTTGATTCAAACAATTTACAATTCATTTTCAAAAAAATAAAAGGGTTTCATAGTTGCATTCAGTATTTGAAGCCCTAACTTCCTTGTTGTTTCTCTTGATTTCCCTCTCTATATTCGACAACTAGATTTTTTTTTTAATAAATAGATTTTAATAGGGTTTCTTTACTTGTATATGGGGTGTTTGGTATCCATTGCAATGGGACCACTCATTACATTGGATCCCAAATTTTGTTTCTATCAATTTAAAAAATAAAAAACACTTTCACAGTTAGTAGTGCGCATTGTACAAGAGTAACCTCTCGGTGTGCATTTTCATGTCAATAGCACCACTAGATTTAAAATGAAAATAATATTTTTTAATATTGAAATCATATTGTTTCAAATTTATTTATGGGTTCGATGGTCTGTAATAAATAGTAGTGATGCCTCAATGCTTCAATCAATTTGTGGAGCACCACATGAATATAACAATTTGTAAACAAAATGTTTTTAAAATTTGTAAGAGAATGATTATCATATCCTAGTGTGTATACATATTCTTAACACATTGGTTTATAATATTTGATTACACGCATCAAAATATTATTTTGTAACAAATATTTCTTAATTTTTATATCTAAGGATTCATGGATTTTTTTTATATAGAAGATGGCTTATAGAAGTTCAAGGAAAACAATTTATTGCAGTGAATGCAATGGTAGCTCATCTGAACAAGAGAACAAGGAAAGTTCTTTAAGTTGTATTACAAATTTAATAAATTTGAATTATCTATAAGTTTAAATTGATGATGTTTGTTGGTTAAGGCATGTCATGAAAATTCCAAGACACAGATGAGGGGAAAACCAATACATGCTAGTGTGGAAAACCAATATCTGTAGGTTTTGATTATTTTATGTACATTGAATTTAATTGTCATATAAAATACAAATTTTCTCTTGTTTTGTTCCATAAAATTTTAAAACATGGAACCCATTCATCACACAAGACAAGAAGACAAGGAATAAAAGGGTTGATCATAAAGTTTGTGACTACTTATGCTTTCGACCTTACTTAAAATTTCATGTTTGTTGTGATCTTTATAATTAAATAATTAGTTTACACTCGTCCATGGATATCTTCTAGTGGGTTCTAACATACAAAGAACAACCAACCGAGTGTATGAAAAAAAAAAGATATTTTGAGAGATGGCATTCAATATGGCTTCGAAAGAATGTGCATTTTTTATAAAACATTCACTTCTATGGTATGCTTTTTTATTTACGAAATCATGTATATCCTGGTATATATATAAATGTAGATATACTTATTACACTTTTCTATGTTTGTAGATGGAACATGAAGAGGGGAAACATAATAGACATTAGATTAAATAACCAAAGTACAATATCTCCTACAAGTGATAAAGAAATTAAGCATGCACATAGTTTGACTGATGATAACAGTTCAGGTGATGAATGATAATCAATATAATTGAATATTATTGCAAGTTGTATGTTTTGAGATATATGTCTATGAAAATAGGGGATTTTGTTTAATGTACTCAAGATATTGTCCCAATTGCATGATGCCATGTTACTAATAAGTGTAACAATTACATATTGGTTTCATTTTTATTATTGTGGAACTTTATGTTGTCCCATTTTTTATGATGATGAGTCACTTATTCAGATATAATAAAATGGGTTTCTTATTTTATTACATTGTCGAATATTGTAAAATATTGCATTTCTAAGTTATTAATATATGGATGATTTACATTGTTACAAATAACAAAGGTGTAATATGTTGGATAACACATTAATGCAATCATTATATCAAAATGCAATAACAAAAATATAAAAAAAAAAATTAACATAAAAAAAATATTTGATTTTGAGATGATTAATTGAAAATTTGTAATAAAAACCTAATTAAAACATATACATTGGTGCAATGTATTATTTTGAACTCACTAAATGGTAAATTTTTATGAGTTATATGCACTGGTGCCTATTAATTAAAATGAAGCAACAATGCTAAAATTTATGCAAAAATAACTGCTACTTTAAACGACATAATGAATTATATTCATCATTTCAAATTGTTATGTTGAGAATAATTACTAACATAGATCCATATTAAACCTGGATCTATCAAGCACCGAGAGGGATCACATTCGTTAAGATATAAAAAAAAAATATTGTTTCATTCCATGCCTTAATTCCTAATTTGATCATTTCAGTGCTTGATAGATCAGAGTTTAAGATGTTTTTTTATTGAGTTGAATTTATTTTTAGTATTGTTATTTTTTTAATTGAGCCGACTTTGATTTTTATTAAATATAAAATCACACTAACGTGACAACATCTCTTCCAAACTGGGTTGTAGAGGACCTCACTATTCTTGGTGCAATAAACCTGGATCTATCAAGCACCGAAAGGGATCAAATTTCTTAAGGTGTAATTTTTTTTATCATTTAATTCCATGCCCTAATTCCTAATTTGATCATTTCATTGCTTCATGGATCCAAGTTTAAGATATTTTTTTATTGAGTCGATTTTTTTTCTAATTATTGTTATTTTTTTAATTGAGTCAATGTTGATTTTTCTTAAATCTAACATCATGTTAATGTGACAACATCTATCGCATACTAGGCTGTAGAGAACCTCGCTACTCACGATACAATAATATGCATTTGTTGTTTACATATAATATATGAACCAATGCTTTACATATAATATATGCATCGATACTTAATAAAAAATAATGGGGTTGACTTCTCACCTCAAATGTTTGAAATTTAAATTTCGTCCAGTGCACATGATAATACAGGCACCGGTGTGTAAACATTATACAAGCATTGATGTGTGATAAAGAAAAAAGAATGAATCGGTGTGTAATATTTAAATGAGCATCGATGGTACATGAAACCAAAAATATGGATCAATGCATACATAAACATAAAAAGCATTGGTGTTGCATACAACAAAGAATGTGTACCAGTGCGTAATAATTGGAAAAGCACCAATGATTTTTAGATTTTTGTTCACACCGGTGTTGTTTACATAAAAATTCACCAGTGAATTTTTCTAGTACAAGAACTAAGAAAAAAACCTTTGCTAAAACCTTCACCTGCCAAAATTTACAGAAACAAACTAATGGCTACTAGGAAGCATCACAATCTACTACCGAAACAACATAATGAAACTTGGAATGATGCTAATATATGGATCCCAAAGATCTTCAATCCCTCCTTTTCTCTTCTCTAGTGGCATTTTCTTTGGGACCTCTCCTCTAATTGCTTCACATCTCTTTCCATACCCTATCCAATGAGCTGCTACAAAACCCCAATTCATAGGGGTCCTTATGAAACACCTACAGTGTGTCTAGTGAGGCCTCACAAGACGACCCTAGCTCTGTTGAAACTTTGGCATGTTCAATTAACCATAAACAATGATGAGACATTGTTTATGGTTAAACAAGCATACCAAAATTTCGACATGGTATTAGAGTTGCTTACCTTCATAACAGTTTGACCATTGGATGAAAGATCATTATAGAAACATCTTGCAACGCCTGGCAGCTACAATACTTTTTCAATATCATTGAACATTATCCGAAGGTATTTGGGGATAATTCCTTCATAGAAAATTTGACCCTAACCTAGTGCACCCCCTGAAACCCTCAGTGCACAGTTTGGTAAATTTTGAAAAATTAAGGTTTTTTAAGGCTAGGGTTTCTACTAGCGAAAAATGACAAGGAAAGAAGAAGGACCATGTAGATGTCGAAGAGAATAATGAAGAGTGTGTCCTTTAGCCAGTAGTGATTCCAAGCACAATATCGGGAAACTATAGAAGACAACCCAAGTGGAATAGCAACAACTAAACTCCAGGTTTACATATCAGGTTTGATATTTCCTTATATTGTTGTAGTTTAAGTATGTGTTGTAAATAGAGTAGCAATATTTAGAATTTTATTGTTGTTATCATTATTACTAGTTTAGATAACACTTGATTATTGTTATTACGACTACAATTAAGTAAATAATGCACTTTTTTACAAGATAAATTGATCTCCTCTAGGAGATGTTCTTGGTTGACCTTGTTCTAGGCAAGTTATCTTGTAAATTCCATGGAGGTTACCATGGAGATATTTTTGTTCTTGTTTCTTGTTCTAGCTAGGTCATAGGTAATAGAATACTATAATGACAGTTGCAATAGGAAACATGAAGAAGAGTATACAGACATAGAGTTGTTTAATGAAGGACAGGAGGAGGTCAGCACATGTAGAGGGAGCAAATGACTCTGAAGACTACATAGCTCGAGAGGGAGTTAAGCTTCAAATAGAGCATGTAGACTCAAAGTGAACCTAATAGCAGAGAGAGTCAGTTACTTAGAGAATTTCATTCAGAAAGTATTCCTCTTTGGATTCAAATTCAGATTTAGATGGAAGAGACATTCTCCAGGACTGACAAACATGAGTCTAGATCAAAATCTTCAGAAACCTTGAGGAAATATGAGACCTCCTGGGAGGATTCCCTTGTTTCAGTGAAGGAATCTAGTCAAAAGGACTGTGATGTGAACATCTTATGTTGGTTMTGAGACATGTAAATTGGTTGACAACAAAACACTTGTTGATATACCTACGCATGGATATGGATTGAGATATGCCTCAAATGGAGATATGAAGTTGTAGGATTATACAGACTCTAGCTAGGAAGGGAGTGTAGTGGATCGGTAGAGTACTTCTGGTTGTTGCTTCAGTTTGGGATCAGTGTGATCTCATGGTTTAGCAGGAAGCATACGACAGTGGAATTCAGTACAAATGAAGCAGAGTATATAGAAGCCAGTATTGCAAGATGTGAAGCAATGTGGCTTCAAAATTTTCTTACAGGAATTTAATCAAGACACAATGTAGAAGGGAATTGTGAAGCTTCAGTACACATATACAAATAAGTATCATCAGGTAGACATTCTCCCAGATTGTTCATGTTTATTTGACCAAGGGAGAATGATACATTCACTCACAATATTAGCCATGATGATTTGGCTAGTGGTGAATGGCCCAGGTGAAGTCTTTATCCTATTAGTCATGTTGATTTGAATAGGAGAGGAAAGACTCAAGATTTTGAATGTACACTCTCTATGAGAAGGAGGTGTGTTGTTTCTTCTCATGCTAGCTAACCCCTCTGGCCAAGGGTTCCTTGGATCAGTCTTGTGACAGAGGCAGTAATGCACTGTCAGACCTGATGAAAGAAGAAACATCACATGCATAGTCGTGAGGACTATGGGAGTAGCTTCATGCTACTTGATGAGACTATAAATGTGGATGATGGCATATTGTAGTATTTGTGTCCTAGTAGATGATTGTTGCATAGTTATAGAGACATGGATTATGATTATGGTTAATGGCATATTGTAGTAACTATGTGTTACTAGTTGATTGTTGCATAATCATAGGTATGAATATGGTCGAGGGAATATTGTAGTAGTTGTGTTCTACTATTTTATTGCTGCATAGTCATATGGATCTTGACTATGGTTGAGGGAATATTGTACTATATGTGTGTTACTAGTTGATTGTTTCATAGTCATGGAGGTGGTAGATCCTAACAATGCTTGAGGGCATATTGTAGTAGTTGTGTGATACTAGTTTATTGTTGCATAGTCATGGAGGTGGATGACTATTAGTATGGTTGAGGGAATATTGTAGTGGTTGTGTGCCACTAGTTGATAATTTCATAATCATAGAGATTGTTGTATTGCATGGTGGTTTTGATTGCAGGAGAGAGACATTTTGTCTATGGATAGTAGTTGTGTGCTACTTGGAGTGGTTTTGCACCACTGGATAGTAGTGATGTACTAATATGGATCACCATTGTTATGTTATACTAGATGGCAGTGTAGTGTTTGTGTGCTACTAGTTGATTTCCATGGAGACTACAAGTTCATATTGGAAGTAGTTGAGTGTTACTTGATTGCAAAGACTATTACAGATGATATGAGCTATCGATGGCATTGTGGTAGTTGTGTGCTACCATTTTATTGTAGAGTAGTCAATGGAATAGTAGATGAATACATCATGAAAGATGCCTCCCTAGATAAGAGGGAGTGTTGATGTTTTGGTAGCTGCAGGAGGATCTTTCCCTCAAAGATGAAAGTTCTTAGATGCAGAGAATATTCTGGAAGAAAGAGATCCATTGGAAAGATATTGAAATACCCTAGAAGAGAAATCGACCCAGAAGATTAAATTTATAATGAAAAGACACATGTCCAGAGAAGAAGTCGACCCAGTCTAGTGGCCAAGAAGACTATAAATAGAGAAAGTCTTGGCTCATTTGTTCACTCACTCACACTCTCCCAGCTACATAGAAGTAAGGCGTAGGTTTGAAGGAAGTGACACGGTAGCTACAACTGCACAATTTATTCTCGTTCAGTCTTTTGGTATCTCTCTCTTGTGCGCTACTCCTTGAGGAGGTGGGCTATGTTTATATGGTTTTGTTGCTGCAGATGTGGTGGTATTCTAGTTGAGCTAGCACTTGCACTGGGTTTTAACTGATTGGACTTTCTTTTTGAATGGAATATATCTAAGTAAAGGTTACTCTGCTCGGGGGTGGAATATGTGAATGCATATAGTTGGGTGACAATCATGTGACATTATCTATGGATAAACGAGCATATTAAAAATTCAACAAGCTCAACCCGCGAGATGCCTCCTTTCCAAAGTGCGCAAAACCCTCCTGACACTTGCGGCCCTGATGAACAGTATCCTCCAGAAATTTTCGTAAACCCCCTTTATGAGATGATATGAATTCAAATTCTCTCCAATATGAAAACAAGCACCATAATGAACTCAAATGAGGATTATGGATGAATCCCCCTCTTGTCTAGCTAGGGTGGATATTCAACCACCGAAACTAAACCTTCAGTGGAAGATTTTTTCCCAAAACCCTAAAAAAAACACTAGCTACAAGAGAACTCAATAAGATATCAAAACATGATTCCAAGGGGAAGGTTTGCTCCTGTATTTATCCTTTCTTTGGAACTTCTATATGTTTCCCCCATTTTGACGAAATCAAATCTTCACTTTAATTTCCCTCCAACTCCACTAAATATAATTTTTTATTTTATTTAATGTCGCTTTTAGGGTTTGCTAATATTTTTACCAAGTGACACCTACTTGACTCCCATTTTCCTTGTTGACTATAGCCTACGGGGGTCATATAGGCTATTGAGTCGTCATGATCACTTGGAAGGTGACATTACATTCTTCAAGTCTCTAGGCCTAGGTTTATTGATTAATATAATCCCCTAGATTAGATGAATTCACTAACCTTCTTGTTGTTGTTACAAAAGTAAGCTACAACCATTTATTACAATAGTAAAATCACTTAAAAGAAATTGCAAAAGTTGATTTTTACATTGCCTAATTAGCTTCTGACAACTACTAGTACATTTTTATTATTGGGTTATTATTTTTGGTCATTGTGAAGCTATTTTAAAGCATTTATTGTGAAGCTATTATCTTGTATAAATTTTTGTTATAAAGTTGTGTTTGCTTCATATTTCATCAACTTATTTCTTTTATTGACAAGTCCAAGGTTTTGTGAAGCACTAACATCATATTGTACTTGCAAAAGATTTTATTTTCTTGTTGCTTTGTTCTAGGAAGGTACATCTAAGCACATTGTTGCATCATTGGTTAAAACTTTGGGACTTTCTGATCAATGTGACTTGTGAGAGGGGATATATTTTATCGACATTTGAACCTTTACCTTCTCAAACACCAGGTCACCAAGGACGTCTCCCATGGGCTATCATCCCTAAATAGAAAGAGGTATCTTATTAAGGTGAAAGTGATAGGATAACCTATTGCTATGCCAATTTTCCTTCCCTTAGCCTTTCCCTTTGGGACAAGTACAAATTGTGCGATAACAAATACAATTCAAAGGCTATAAATTCCATTCTAAGTGGTCTAACAGGTTCAAGATTTGTTAAGGTTATGCATTGTGATTTTGCAAAGGAAATTTGGGACAAGCTCAAGAATGTTTATGATGAAGGAGATGTTAAAGTCAAAGGGGATAAGATTCAGAATTACATAGGACAATTTGAACATCTGAGAATGAAGGAAGATGAAGATATTGTAGATTATTTTCTCCGAGTTGATGAAATTGTGAATACTATAAGAGGACCGGGAGAAAAGATTGAAAAAAAATTATTGTGAAAAATATATCGAGATCTCTCCCAATGAGATTTGACCCTAAAATATCATCTCTAGAGGAAAGACAAGATCTGGCCACGTTAAGCATGGATGAATTACATGAAATACTTACAGCATATGAAATGAGAACAAAACAGGAAAATCCATCCAGAAGGGAAGTAGCTTTCAAAGGCTCCAAGAAGACAAGAAAGAAAAGTCAAGGTCAAAACCCTACTCTAGCAATAGTGATGATTTATAGAATGAAGAAAAAGACAAATTTGAAATAAAGATGAAAAGAGGAACCGAAAAGTACAAAGGTAAGCTTCCTTTCAAATGCTTTAATTGTGGTAAAGTTGGCCTTTTTGTTTCCAAATATCCTTATACAAGGGGTTCAAATAGTGATGAAGAAGTTCATAAGAAAGAAAAGAAATATCATAAAAGAGACAAGGAAAGAAATGAAGGAATACTTTTTTAAAATAAAAGTGTATGTTCAAAAGACGATAGTTTCTCATCCCATGAAGATGATGATAGTGACAATGACTCAAGAAGATTAATCTTCATGGAGTTAGATATTCAAGAGGAAACTACTAAAAATAATGAAGGAGACTATGAAGAAGAAGGAGAAGTGAATATTGAGGAAGAATTGATCAGTTCCTTAAGTGATCTAAGAATAACAAGGAAGAAAAACAAGTCTTTTAAAGAAGAGTTAAGTAAATTGAAGGAAGGATTTCAAAACCCTAGCAAAAATTTTAAAGAATCCAAGCAGAATATCATAGATCAAAGGAATCAGTTGGAAGAATCCAAAGTGATTAAAGAAAAACTCAAGAGACAATTGGAAGAAAAGAAGGAAATAAAAGAAAACCTGGAAGCTGAAATGGTCTAACTAAGAAAGTAACTATAGAAGAAGGACATCCAACTAAATTTTGGCAACAACACCAAAATATTGGATGAAATCATCTATAGTAAAAAACCATTTTATGACAAGTATGGACTTGGATACAAACACAATAAAATTGATGAGGGTTCAAGATCTATGATGATAGGAAATGAAGTAGAGTAAAGAAGTTAAGAGGATACTATCAAGGGCTCCATCAAGAAAGAAGAATGCAATCCTATAAAGGAGGACATACATAAACCATAAATAAATAAGAATCGGGAAGAATATCATGCATTCAGAGGAACATGAAATCAACAACCAGCAATAAAGAAGACCCGGGAAGAAGATCATGATTTCACAAGAACAACACCAACTAGAAGACCACCCACACCTAGGTACCAAAATATTTTTCTTGACTTGTATTTTTCTTGCAACAATTTTGGGCATAAAGTCGTCAATTGTAGAGCCAATGAAAAGGGCAGAAACACCTAAAACAAAATAAGTTATGAAAATCCCAAGAATCATTATGAAGACAATTATCCCAGAAATCCTTGTGAGGCATTTGATAGCAATTATAATAGTTTTGGTTCCTTGGGTTATGAAATCGAATGCTACAAATGTAACAATTTTGGACACATAGCCAAAAATTGCAAAAGTGATTTGATAGTTTCTTTAAGGGAAACTAGGCATCTTCCTTTCAATCATATAGAGGGGAAACAAAGAACTTGGAAAAGGAAGCAAGAATATTTGAAGGTTGAGGAATGTGGGTTTCCCTTACAAGCCCAAAATATTAGAATCCATTGCTATATTGACAGTGGATGTTTAAAGCATATGACTAGAGACAAAAATAGATTTGTAACATTAAATAAAGAAAAAGAGGGGTCTATCACATTTGGCAAATGACTAGAGACAAAAATAGATTTGTAACATTAAAGAAAGAAAAAGAGGGGTTTGTCACATTTGGCAATGATAACTCAACCAAAATTATAGGAAAAGGCACAGTCGGTCCTGGAAACAAAGATTTAGTGACAGAAAATGTCCTACTTGTTTAAAATATGAAGCATAATTTGCTAAGTGTGAGACAAATGTGTGATCAAGGACACACACTTATATTCAATTCAAAAGAATGTGAAATAAGGAAAGAAGGATCAAGAAGAATAGTGGCAACAGTGACAAGGACTCCAAACAATATATACATCTTGAATGAGATCGAAGAAGAATGATGTCGTTTGGGAAAATAAGGTGAAAGTTGGTTTTGTCATAGGAGAATGGGCCATATACACTTTGATAATATTGTTAATATCAGCAAGAATCAAGTTGTGCGAGAAATTCTAGAAATTACAAATCCAACGAATACTATGTGCAAGCATTGTCAGCATGGAAAACAAACAAAAGTTTCAAGACAAAGTAATACTCTATGAAAAAAACATTAGAGATTGTACACACTGATTTATGTGGGCCCATAAGAAAAAAAGGACCATATGGTGAACAATAATTCATGTTACTCATTGATGACTACACCAGAATGACCTAGGTTGGCTTCCTCAAGAAAAATTCAGAATCTTTCGAATGTTTCAAGGTATTCAAGGAAATGGTTGAAAATGAAACTGATTTGAAAATCAAATGCTTAAGATCAGATAATGGAGGTGAGTTTAATTCAAATGAATTCAAGGATTTTTATGAAGAACTGGGAATAAAAACACAATTCTCAACAGCTAGAACACCTCATCAAAATGGAGTTGTTGAAAGGAAAAACATAATTGTACAAGAAATGGTTAGAACCATGTTGAATGATGTTGGTGTGTGGTTGTAAGACCCTAGGTTTAGTTTATCCCACCAACAAACCCTGTAGACATCGACCCTTTCGGAATCACTTGCATAAAAGTGAAGTCTCGCCCGAGACATCTATTAGGGTTGCAGGAACCAATTTTCTGCAAGGACGAGGGGATGGGTGGATATCATCATATTCATCCCTACTTATTTACCTCTTTCAATGTATTCTTTGTCCATTTTCCATTGATTAATTAGTAAACTTTAATTATGCATCACCATTGTGACATGGATTGCAACATAAACTACTCATTGTAACCTTCACCATTATTGTGCATCATTCAACTAATAAACAGATCTAGATCTAGTTATGCATAAATAGAACATCCATGACCAATCAGATAAAAATACATTTAGACACAAAAATTAATGTCGTTCACCCAAATCTTGGGCTATGTCCACAATAGTTGGCATCTTTATTATTCTTTATGCAATCATGTCAGGCTTACACCTTGCACTTACAATAGATACATCATGATGTACTTCCCCATCTTTCCTAGCCACTCTGCAGTGAAGGATTCTCTCTACAAACCCTCCCTAATCCTTCAGACATAAACTCTCTCGCATTATATGTCTATTCTCTCAACCTATTCTTCAGCCTCCTATTTTCTTAGCATCAACAACATATTCTACCTGACCCATTACATATTTATACATAGAATTTAGGGCTCAAAACCCTACTTGTTTATCCCCTAAAACCATATGAAAACTCATTGTCTAGATATGTTTTTCCTATCTTTTCACCTGCATGTTGCTTTTACACTCAAAATTGTTGTTCTTCTTACTTTTGCATGTCTAACTATTGTCCTTCCTGCTTTTTTTCATGCCCTCAAAACTTAGTTCTTTGAAATGCCTGCCCAACAGGCCCCCAACACTCACTTATGGCTTGTAACGAGCCACTTAAGCCTGTTGTATCGCACCCCTCCATGCTTTCATGAAATTTTGGAAAGTTTCCTTTGTTGGCATGACTTCTTTCTTGACTTATGCTTCTTGTTCCAAAATCTCCTCTATGACCTGCATAGTTGGGGTTGTGAGTTTATCCTCACTGTCATGTGCTATTTGCTTTACATTTCCATACATAGCTGGAAATTCCCCTATTACTGTTAGGGATTCGTCCTATAGAAGTACTAATCATTGTTGGAGAATCTTATGCTGGTCCCTTATATTTTATATTTCATTGTATGACTACCTTTGTTCCAATATGGTCGTCATGTGCTCATATGGTGGCAGCATACTTATGTTAACTTAAGCCTTCTACATCTTTTGTTACACATCCTTTAATATAGCTTCCACATCCTTCATCTTTGGATCCTTCATCAGATTCATCCAAATATGCATGCTTTCCTCACATAGCATCAGGCATTCCTCCTCTAGTCTCTTAATACTTGCTACTACATTCATAGTGGTTCTTTCTCTTTTTACCTTTTCCTCTGGTGGTGTTCCTGGTATGGTGTGTGATTCCAAGTCTTTGATCCTAGTGAAAAATCATTTAATGACTTCCCTATTTGTTGATACTTGTTCTTCAAGAGTGGCTTCTACCACCATTGACATTTCTAGAATATCCTTATAGAGTTTCCAGATGGCCTGGTGCATTCACTCTTCTTGTTGCTCAGCCTCATCCTTCTCCTTCATTATTCTCTCAGGCTTTTCCTCAACCTCGCTCTTCTCCTTCAATATCCTGCCATCCTTTTCCTCAGTCGCGGTCTTCTCCTGTAAACCATTTGTATAATATTTTTGAAGTTGTGTCTTCTCCACTGCTACCTTTTCGAAATCGGTTGATGCTAAAGCCTAACTCTGTACAGAACCGTATTTCTTGTGCAATATTAATGTGCAAGCCTTATATTACTGTTGTGGGAATCTGTGAAATGACTAAGTCTAGGTGACTTAATTGATGTACCTTCTCCTGCATCTCGAGCATTAGGAACTCAATGACATATGGTGAGATCTTCAAGAATCTGTGCCATGTTGCCATCTCTGAAAAATAAGAAGTGGTAGCCCCCACTTTCCTAGTCAGACTTGTTGATGGTCCTTCACTGGATCTTCTCTCTGGTGCTATCCTTCATGCTTACAATATCTACTGTAATGTTGTTAATTTTTCTTGCACCTGCTAGTGCAACTCTTCTTGTTTGTGTGACTCTTTCTCAACTGCTTCTTCTGCGGCATCCCTCATAGTATAAATGCTTGGCTCTTTGTGAGATTTCTTCTTCTTGTGTGCAGGGGGCATTGGTCCCTTGCCCTTGTCTTTCCTCTTCTCTTTGATTTTTTCCTATGCATGTTCTATGTCTCTACCATGTTCATTTCCATTTCTATTACCTTGTTCATTACCCTGTTAATCACTATGTTCATCACCCTATTCGTCGAAATCATTATCAAGGTGCTTTGTCTCAGTTTCGTTCACAGGAACTTTCCAATCTAGATCTACTTATTTACCTCTTTCAATGTATTCTTTGTCCATTGTCCATTGATTAATTAGTAAACTTTAATTATGCATCACCATTGTGACATGGATTGCAACATAAACTATTCATTGTAACCTTCACCATTATTGTGCATCATTCAACTAATAAACAAATCTAGATCTAGTTATGCATAAATAGAACATCCATGACCAATCAGATAAAAATACATTTAGACACAAAAATTAATGTCGTTCACCCAAATCTTGGGCTATGACCACAATAGTTGGATTCTTTATTATTCTTTGTGCAATCATGTCAGGCTTTCACCTTGCACTTACAATAGATACATCATGATGTACTTCCTCATCTTTCCTAGCCACTCTGCAGTGAAATATTCTCTCTACAAACCCTCCCTAATCCTTCAGACATAAACTCTCTCGCATTATATGTCTATTCTCTCAACCTATTCTCCAGCCTCCTATTTGCTTAGCATAAACAACATATTCTACCTGACCCATTACATATTTATACATAGAATTTAGGGCTCAAAACCCTACTTGTTTATCCCCTGAAACCATATGACAACTCATTGTCTAGACATGTTTTTCCTATATTTTCACCTGCATGTTTCTTTTACACTCACAACTGTTGTTCTTCCTACTTTTTCATGTCTAACTATTGTCCTTCCTGCTTTTTTTCATGCCCTCAAAACTTAGTTCTTTGAAATTCCTGCCCAACAGGCCCCCAACACTCACTTATGGCTTGTAACAAGCCACTTAAGCCTGCTGTGTCGCACCCCTCCTTGCTTTCATGAACTTTTGGAAAGTTTCCTTTGTTGTCATGAATTCTTTCTTGACTTATGTTTCTTGTTCCAAAATCTCCTCTATGACCTGCATAGTTGGGGTCATGAGTTTATCCTCACTGTCATGTGCTACTTGCTTTACATTTCCATACATAGTTGGAAATTCCCCTATTAGTGTTAGGGATTCATCCTATAGCAGTACTAATCATTGTTGGAGAATCTTATGCTGGTCCCTTATATTTTATATTTCATTGTATGACTACCTTTGTGCCAATATGGTCATCATGTGCTCATATGGTGGCAGCATACTTATGTTAACTTAAGCCTTCTACACCTTTTGTTACACATCCTTTAATATAGATTCCACATCCTTCATCTTTGGATCCTTCATCAGATTCATCCAAATATGCACGCTTTCCTCACATAGCATCAGGGATTCCTCCTCTAGACTCTTAATACTTGCTACTACATTCATAGTGGTTCTTTCTCTTTTTACCTTTTCCTCTAGTGGTGTTCCTAGTATAGTGTGTGATTCCAAGTCTTTGATCCTAGTGAGAAATCATTTAATGACTTCCCTATTTGTTGATACTTGTTCTTCAAGAGTGGCTTCTACCACCATTGACATTTCTAGAATATCCTTCTACAGTTTCCAGATGGCCTAGTGTATTCACTCTTCCTATTGCTCAGCCTCATCCTTCTCCTTCATTATTCTCTCAGCCTTTTCCTCAACCTCGCTCTTCTCCTTCAATATCCTGCCAGCCTTTTCCTCAGTCGCGGTCTTCTCCTGTAAAGCAGTTGTATAATGTTTTTGAAGCTATGTCTTCTCCACCGCTACCTTTTCCAAATCGGTTGATGCTAACTCCAGGGATGATTTTAAGGATGGAAATTTATTTTAAAATGTAGAAACCTTGGTGAATATTACTAATCCTTCATATGCCAACTATAAATGTTTGGCGATATTTTTATAAAAATATTGAAATTTCTAAGGATTTATATAGTTTTTATAAAATTTTGGTGATTTTTAAGGTAAAATCTTTTTATCCTATAGAATTTGGGGGAATCATTTTTAGAATAGCGAATAATGTTTTGGAAAAAAACATGGAAAATTAGCCCATGAGTGAAATTTAGCCCCTAAAATCATCCTTGGCTAACTCTGTACAAAATCGTATTTCTTGTGCAATATTAATGTGCAAGCCTTATATTACTGTTGTCAGAATCTGTGAAATGACTAAGTCTAGGTGACTTAATCATTGTACCTTCTCCTGCATCTCGGGTGTTGGGAACTCAATGACATATGGTGAGATCTTCAAGATTCTGTGCCATGTTGCCATCTCTGAAAAATAAGAAGTGGTAGCCCCCACTTGCCTAGTCAGACTTGTTGATGGTCCTTCACTAGATCTTCTCTCTGGTGCTATCCTTCATGCTTACAAGATCTACTGCAATGTTGTTAATTTTGCTTGCACCTGCTAGTGTAGCTCTTCTTGTTTGTGTGACGCTTTCTCAACTGCTTCTTCTGCAGCATCCCTCATAGTATAAATGGTTGGCTCTTTGTGGGATTTCTTCTTCTTTTGTGCAAGGGGCATTGGTCCCTTCGACACACTTCTTAGTCACAGTTATCACTCCCACTGGAACTTTTTATTTTCTACATTTCCTCGGTAACTGCATTCCAATGACTATGTTGCAATCCTTAATGTTGGGTTTCATATGCTTGGCACATCCAATCCACGCACACCTCTAACTATGTGAAATTTGTCTCCCATTACCTCTGATAGATTCTTGTCAGTTTTCTTGTCTGCAAACAGTGAGTTTGGATCTTGTCCTTGTGATGGTAAGTCTATGATCCTTGCAATCAGGTCTGTATCTATAGATATTTTCATGTCCATCCACAAATAACCTCCATGCACACAGGTTAATAGAAACTTAACACATGCATTCACCTTGTTTCTCATGTCAAAGTGTGGGATGTAGAACAGGTTTAGTATGTTTGCTCGCTCTAGTCCTATGGCCCATACCTTTGGCAGAGGTATGCTTCAGTTCATTGGGATATTTCCTCAGTTCCAAGTATTGGTGTGGCACAAGTTCATGGAACTTCGTTGTGTCTGTAATATTATGGTCTGTGTCTTTGAGCTCTTAAACCATCCCTATCATTTCTTCGTCCATGATGACTCCATCTAGCATGTAGAAAATTCATTGTAGGGAGTCTTCTATAATGTCACGGGTGGGGTATCAACCTTCCTTGGTGGAATTTAGTCTCAGGAAAACCTCAGCTTCAACAATGATTCTCTTAAAGTCTCATCGACCTCTGGTTCTACTGATTGTGCTCTTGTTTGGGCTTTCTTTGGTATGAATGTTTTTTCTCTTGGTGATGTCATTTTTGCAAACTGGTTACCAGTGACAACTGCTTTGACTTTGGGTTTTTTCTCAGCTCTCTCTTATTCACATGCAACTCTAAGTGACAATAACCAATTCTTGTCGACCCTTCATGGATTTTGTGCCCCTTATCCAGTTGTTTATGTCCCTTCACGCCTGAATTAACTATCTTATTTGCTGGTGGTGTGATGAATACTTGATTGAATGTTTCTTTATTACCATATATTTTGCTGGATTTCTACCTTGTATTGTCAGTTTACCACGATTCTCGATGGCTGCTTCCATGTATGTCTACTCGTCATCTTTATGAATTATCATTAATGTTATTTAATCATCCTTTTCACCCTTTTAATTCCTTTAATGATCATTACGGTCATGTTTTTCATGTTGATTTTGTGTGCACCTAATTATCTCTGCATTGTTTCTTTTATCTGTCCAACACTCACTTTTTTTGCGCCCTTACTCCCATTGTTACTGTTACCCATGATTTTGGTCATCATCATGATGTATTGGTGATGGTGTACTTAGGCTCTTCATTGGAACTTTCTCCTGAGAAAAGTTACCTTCATCTATTTTCAGAAATCACATTTTTGAGGAATGTTCGCAGGCTGCTAGTATATTTGCCTGTGAGAATGCATGATTCTTGCAGGCTTCCTTAAGCCAGGGTGCGAGAATTTCACACTGTGTTGAACTACTAGGGTGCGAACTCTTTCTAAAGAAGGGAAAAATATGAATTCTCGAAGCTTCTAGAAGGGAATTATCTAGAAGGATGAGATGGCATTCGAATGGTTATCTAAGTACTGGATTCCCTAATATTTTGGGATCATTCTTATCCAAGTAACTAATCCATTCTCTCCTATATATTGAGGGAATTCTCATGGAAAGGTTAGAGGCAAACAAGCAAGAGATTCATTGGAGAATTAGTGAAAAGGATTGTGTGAAGGACTGATGCTACAACAGCTTAAAAGACTCCATCAAGTTCATCTTAAGGAGTTGATCTTCTTCAAACAAGTGAGCAACTGTGTGTGTCAGAGTCAAGGGTCATCGAAAGGAAGTTTGCAACATCAAGGCTCAGGTTGTAATCTTTACTTTCCATTAATATGATACAGTAATATGTCCCTTTCCCATAAAGCTATTTCCACTTTATTGTATAATTCCTTGATCATATACATAGATTGACTGTTGAATAGATTGTGTTTTCTTCACTTTGGTTGGTTTGTGTTGTCTTGGTCTTGACTGCGCAAGAGAACTGGAGTGAAGCATGAGAAATAAAGACCATAGGAAGAAATTATAAGGTATGTAACTTGTTCTTGCATCCTAGTTCATTCAATAGTCAAAATCTAGGAAGAGAGTATTATTTTGTCTTGCTTTGTTCTAGATCTAGGTGGATCTAGGGAGATTGGTTTGTGTCCACACTTATGGATTTATCCAATAACAAAATTGGCAACTCCACTGGGGAAAAATCTCATTTTCTTTGTGGCTTTTGATATTTTTTTGTGGCCATTTGCTCTGGTTTCACTTTTCTCTTGTCCTACCAGTCTCTGAGTCTTCAGAATATCCTGATAGACCTTCTAGGTCCAGAAGCCTTTGTCAATTTTGCTTCAATCTTCAAATTTTTTATTATGTTCAAGAATTCTCGCACTACACTTCATTGCAGCCTGCGAGAATTGGTAAGGTTCACACCCTACCTATAGGTTTCAGTGCGAGGTTCTCGCACCCTGCTTAAGGGTCACCTGCTAGAATTAGTGATTATCGCACTGTGTAACATTGCTTGCCTACGAACACTATTTTTCAAAATTTTGATTTTGAGTTTTGGTCTTTCTAACTGCCCAGATCAGTTGGATTACCTCTTATGAGTTTCTTGGACCATTGATTGATATATTTCTTGCTTTTCTTTGTATGCATGAACAGTCTTAGGGTTTCAAGGCTTTTCTTGTCATTTTGGACTTGACTTTCATTTCTTAGCTTTTCTTGGCAAAACCATTCTCTCTGACTTCAGAATCTGAGTGTGTCCAATTAGTTAAGATCCAGTGATTGGTTTAAAGTTAAGTTTTCTTGGTTTTTCTCATTTTCTTATGGTTTGAGAGATCATTTTCTTTTGCATTTGAAAAGACTACATTGGTTTGCTCTTTATTTTTTCTTTCATTGAAAGAGTGGATTGGTTTATTTGCTTGTTCATTGGTTTGATTTTCTATGATCTCATTGGCATAGTGAGGGTCCTTTTTGAAAAGTGAACAACAAAGTTTTTTCTTTCAAAAAATTGTTTTTGTCTTTAGAAAACATTAAAAAAATCAAATTATTGAGCTTGTTGAAGTATTTACAAAGACACGATGGAGTATTTTCATTTGATAAGTGATTGTTTGTATTGGCATTTGAACCAAAATTGTGTATTGTAGTTCAAGGTTGATCTAGAACACTCTCTCTCTCCCATGCATAGGATTCATTGAAAGAAAAGTGATACATTTCATTATCATCCTTTCATTATTGGGTCAGAGTCATACAACATAAGTTTCATTTCCATTACCTTTGAGTAAACAACAGCCTTTAATAACACTGCGTAATCATAAAATTTATCTAGTGACTTTTTTCTAGGGCTCTTTTACACCAACATTTAGCTAGGTTAATGCTTTGGAGTAGGAAGAGAGATACACTCTCCAAAAGCACAAAACACACAATAGCATCTTGTGTTAGGGAGTGTTAAATTCCATTTGCAGCATCTTGTCCTGGGAATCCCTTCTCACACAAGGGTCAAGCACTAGGTCGCATTGATGTTGGTAGAGTTACTCACCCCGCTTTGTTGACATCAGTGTAGATATTGCACGTATTACGGGGGTCACTCGGAGGTATACCCACAATGATGAGTGGAAGCCTTTTGAGTTGATTTCGGGCTAGATACCCTGCCCTTGCATGTGGATTGGACTGTCGACTGTTCCCCCAGGCTTTACTGTTGTTTGTGGTGACCTTAGTGGCCTATCTCTCTAGGTTCTTACCCGAGGTGACTATGGAGGGGAAAGTCTTCACAGTACCTGGAATTGACGTTGACCAAACTCACTCGGGCTCCTTGGAGGGTATACCCACGATTATGTGTGGGATATTTCACCAGGGTGTAAGTCCGTTAAGCAGGTCATCAGCGTAAATTTTCCACCATAGCCCCGCCCCTTCTCGTCTCGTTGTTGCGACGTTGGATTTCATCACCAACTAGTGGCTTCGAAATTAGAAGGTCTTGTTTGCTTGGTGATTGCTTCCTAGATTTTGTTTACTAGCACGTGTTGTTTGTTTCTCGAAGTTGACCATAGGATTTTCTTCATGAAGTTTGTCACTCATTTACAATATCTCCTCCACGTCGTTCACGTAGAATGCAAGGTTTATCTCCAAAACACCTGGAAGGTTCACAACCCTTGCCCACAACCACACCTGGAGGCTCGTCGATGCAGAGTGAAGTCCCAATCATTACCACACCTCAAGTGGAACGCACTGACTCTCTTGAACATTTTCACATTACAAATACTTGAGAGGATTTCTGACTTCCTAGTGATTCTCAGCGCCCTTTTAGATGCCTGAATTCTTTTGGAGAGCTAGTTGTTACTTCTTCTGGATCACCCATTGGGACTTTTCCCGGTGTAGAAGGCCAAGATCCGTTTTGGTCTACCGGTGATTTTCGCAGGACCCTTTTTAGTCCTGGTTCACCTGTGGTCTCCGAAATCAACCCTCCGGTGTTTTCTGAGATGGAGACTATACCATTGACTACCACTTACCACTTTACTCTTCCTGCCGAAATGGCCCATCTCGTGAATACTACAAGTGTCCCAACTGGCTTCACTACCACTGGTATTGCTCCTATAAACACACAGCGAACACCCAATGTTACTCCAACACTACCACCTAGCTACCATGCGTTGAATGCTTTGTTGAATGCTTTTGTTCCAATACCTCTGCAAACCCCTGCCAATTCTCCAGGTGGTCCTTCTTTTCCTGGGTATCCTATTCCCGGTTTTATTCCAACACTCCCTCAATTTCCTTCTGGCAATCCTAATCCTAGTGGCACTATACCATCCATTTCACCCAAATTGTAGACTCTCATTGGTGGGAAAGGTGGTACACTTCAACTTCTTCTTACCGGACAATTTCCAAATACTACGCAACCTTCACTTGCGACACAACCTCTGGTTGGAACTCCACCTACAATAGGGGGACCAACCCCACCTTTTGGACAAAATATACCTCCTTCTTTGGCCCGGTATTGGAATCAGATGATACACAATCTTCCTCAAATGACTGGGGGGTAGCAGTCTGTCCCTACTATAGGCCAACCATATCCAGGTATACCCAATCCTATTTGGGGTACGAATGTTCAAGATCAGGTCCCCACTCAAGGTTACAATTCCTCGAGTTACTATCCTCTCTAGCCACCACCGAATAATGTGCATATTGCTTATGGTCCTACTGGTTTTCCCACAGGGCTTCCACCCCAAAGTCACCAGTACCCACAGGTGAATAGATAGTTACCTTTTCTTGCTACTTTGGATTTGCCAGATTTTTCTAGGATTTTAAACGATCCTATTTGTCACTCTCCCCAATGTCCCGTTATGCCTGCCAAGATTCCATCGGACACTCCTAAATTCGACAGAAAACCAGGAGAGGACCAGAACAATCACGTTATGACTTTTCACCTATGGTGTTCATCCAACTCATTGATGGATGACTCTATTCATTTACGTCTTTTTCAACGAACCCTTACCGGTTCTGCTGCGAAGTGGTATATTGAATTGCCACGAGGTTTCTTCTCTGATTTCAACACCCTAGCTATGGCTCTCCTTACGCATTACCAGTTACCGATCCATTATGATACCGGGACTGAGATTTTGACTTCCTTCAAACAAGCTAAAGGCACTCATATATCTGATCATATCCATGAGTGGGGAAGGAGATGACGTCTCATCAAACTTGAACTCCCCGATCAATTACTCGCCGAATGGTTTACAAAATCCTTTGTGAATGAAATTGGTAAGGACATTTCCATGGGTGGCATCATCACGGAGGAGCAGGCTATAAGTCGTGCTCAGTATCTTGATCTCGTTTATTCGCAAATGGGAACCCTTTATGATTTATTACCTGAATTACCTCGTCCTAGTACTTCCATCACTTCAACTGCTCCAGCTGCCTCACATGCAGCTGACGGTGTGATTGGTACAGCCCAAGCCCAATCACATTCTATTTCAAGCATAAACCCTAAATATTCTTCTTCTAATGTTCAAAATGCTCCATCTCCTACCCCTCCTACTGGCAAAACTTCTGAGGTAAATGTTGTTCAATCTAACCCAGCTAGTAAAAACAAATCTAAAAAGGGGAGAGGTAAGAATAAGGAGGGAAAAAATAATAATCAAACAGAGAAACCTAAAACTACTTATGTTGAGGAATGAGATAAGCGCAAACCCCGATATCCTTGCCTTATCTGTGGTGATGATCACTACACAAAGGATTTTCCATGACGTGCCGAGGTCATGAAGTTCCTTTAAGGAGAACCCCAACCATCTACTCCAGTTGTCTTGTCCCAACCCTTCCCTTCTCAACAACAGGCTCAGTTGGTCATTCACGACCAACCATCCTCTTCTACGACATCATATGTTTTGATGTGTATTGGTGATTCTAAGCAAAACAATGTTGCACTCACGACTAGAGCCAAAGATTATACTCCATCTAAGGAGAAGGTTGATGATTTACCTCCTACTTTGGTACACCCATATCCCGCGACTCCACCTACAAATGGTCCTCTTCATCTCGAACGACCGAGCCTTGATATAGTTCTATGACCCCCCCCTAACGGTGTTATTCGAAAATCGGTTGTCAATCCTCATGCTCGTGTGGCCTAGAACTACAGCATTGTTGAAGATCTAGCCTAGGCACCTTCAGCAATGTCAACCCTTGAAGTCCTTCAGTCTTGTCCTGCACAACGAAAGGCACTGTTGAAAGCTATAGGTGGAATTGACCCGACAAATACGAATTTAATAGTCTTTGACTTCGAAGATCACATTCCAAGGTTGCCCCCTCAACTCGTGTTTCAAATTCAAGTTGTTGTCTCGGACAAGAACATTTGTCGAACTGTTATCGATGAGGGTGCCTCAATGTGTGTAATGTCTTTTGCTTGTTGGAAATCCATTGGCTCTCCTCCCTTGAATGAATCACAAAACACTCTTAAAGCCTTCAATGGATCTGGTTTTAAGCCTTACGGTGTTCTTCCTTCATTCCCCATTACACTAGACGGTAAGATGGTCCAATTCGAAGTGGAAGTCTTTGACGCTCCCCTTGATTACAATCTCTTACTTGGTCGTCGTTGAATTGATTCCATGCGCATCGTTGTGTCAACACTTTTTCGTGTAATACGTTTCCCTCATCAAGGAAAGGTTGTTACCGTTGACCAACTTGCCTTTTTCAATTCTGATACCCGTACTGAAAACGTGTCGTTTATTGCTAAAACCCCACCGGGTTATGAGAACGCCGGTGTAGGCCTTTCAAAGGACTCCTCATTAATGGGTACTTTTCCCATTCCACCACTCGATGTTCCACGCCCATCATTTGCTTCTATCAACATTATTTCCACCGTGCCTCACAAACTTCATGTGTCTTCTGACCCTTGGATAGTCCCTGATCCTGGAGATCATCTTCGTTTCAACAATGCAATGTCGTTAAGTCTGGTTGAGTCTGCTTATCAAGCCATTCAATAGGCAACACCTTCTACCCCTTCTCTGGATGAGTTTTCTCCCAATCCTTTTCGTGTTATTTTTCCCACTGATGAGATGATCATTTCCGTCATGGAGGACACCCCTTGGGATGATGGGAATCATCGTTCCATACCTTTTCTAGAGCAACATACTCTTGAGAACTACCAACAGATTTCGACTCCGTCGACTGTTGTTGTCATTTTGACGGTTCCCATGAGTTCACATGATGTGTTTGTTGAAGGGAACTTAAGTAACATCTCACCCGTGATTCCCATTGACATCTCCATTAAACCTGGGATTGTTGAAAATGTTCATATTGGCACTTCATGTTCTCCTGACAAAATCGTCACCTATACGTCTCTGTTCAAATAATTTCATGACATGTTTGCCTGGAGCTATGAAGAGATGCCAGGTATCGACCCTGATATTGTTGTACATGAGATAAAGACATACCTTGGAGATAAACATGTCCGGCAATGCCTTCATCCAGTTCACCCACGTAAAGCGGCTGCTATCAAACTAGAAGTTGAAAAACTTTTGAAAGACGGATTTATTTATCTGGTGGCTCTTACAAAATGGGTTTCCAATCCTGTCCCGATTGACAAAAAAGGCAGCAGTATTCGTGTATGTGTTGATTATAGAGATATTAACAAAGCTTGTCCCAAAGACAAATTTCCTACCCCCTTCATCGATCAGATTGTCTATGATTGTGCCGACGGTGAAATATTCTTTCTCATGAATGGTTTCTCCGGCTATAATCAAATTAACATTGCTCCCGAGGACCAACATAAAACTACTTTTGTCTGTCCTTGGGGTACTTTTGCCTATCAGAAACTCCCTTTCAGACTTAAGAATGTGGGCGCAACTTTTCAACGCACTATGTCTTATGATTTTCATGATATAAAGCATATCGTTCAACCCTATTTGGACGATTTACCAGCTCATTCTATGCACCGAGTCGATCACCCAACCCACCTCCGAGCCATTTTCGTTCGTTGTTGGTTCTATCATATACGATTAAATCCTCATAAGTGTTCTTTTTGCATAGAATTCGGTCATCTTCTCGGTTTTATCGTTTCACGTCAAGGGATTAGAGTGGATCCTATTAAGGTTGAGGCGATTCTTAATCTCCCTCCTCCTTCTACACTGCGCCAGTTGCAAAGTTTGCAGGGGAAAGCAAACTTTCTTTGTCGTTTTATACCTAATTGCGTCGAGATGACTCATGGTTTTACGTGGCTACTAAAGAAATATTTCGAGTTTGTCTGGGATACCATTGCCAACAATGCTTTTGAAGCTTTAAAGTTATCCCTCACGCGAGCTCTGCTTCTTTTTCCTCCTGATTACAATCGCGATTATTTACTTTATCTTGCTGCCTCGGAGTACACTATTTCCATGGTTCTCATCCAAGAGGATGATGCGCACAACGAACATGTTGTTTACTACTTGAGTCGAAGTCTTACACCAACTGAAATCAAGTATCAACATGTTGAAAAACTGGCTTTGGCTGCCGTTCAAGCCGTTCAACGCTTTCGGCACTATATCCTCTCATGTAAAACTACAGTGATTTCTTATTGCAACTCTATGCAACATATTTTGACACGTCAATTGCTAGGGGGAAAATACTCCAAATGGATTGTCATACTCCAGGAGTTTGACTTGGAATTCGATCACGCCAAGTCTAAGAAATCTTTAGTTTTTGTTGAGTTGATATGCGATTTTCCTCATTCTGCAACGGAAAATGTAGCAGTAGATTCATTACCCGATGAATCTCTTTTCCTTATTAGAACTAATGATATTTGGTATGGGGATATCATTATATATCTCCAAACCCAGACTTTCTGGCCTGCTTTGTCTAGTATTGAACGACATCGCATCCTCTATCAAGCTTGTCAATACATAATCCTCGGGGATACTCTTTATCGTCGAGGAATTGACTCTGTTTTTCGACATTGTCTAACATTTGACGAAGCCGAGAAAGCTCTGAATGACTGCCATTCTGAAGCATCTGGTGGTCATATGTCTAGGTATGCTACTGCCTAGAAGATCTTACGCGCAGGATATTTTTGGCCTTCTTTGTTTCACGACTACATTACTACCGTTCAGAAATGCCATGCCTGCCAGACCTACAATCAGAAAATTTGGTCACATCCTGCTCCTCTTCACCCTGTGGTCTCAGTTGGTCCTTTTGCGAAATGGGGCATCGATTTCATGACATGTCACCCTCACTCGGTCGGGGGGCATGGTTACATCATTGTAGTTGTTGATTACTTTACAAAATGTGCCGAGGTGATGCCGACATTCGATAATACTGGAAAGACCACAGCGTTGTTTCTTTTTAATCACGTCATAGCTCATTTTGGTGTTCCCCAAGATATCGTCACTGATCATGGTAGTCACTTTAGGAATTTTATGATGTTGGAACTTATGGAAAATTTGGGTCTTCGTCATGATAACTCAACACCCTATTATCCACAAGATAATGGTCAAGTCGAAGCAATCAACAAAGTTCTAATAACTATGCTACGACGGATGATAGGAATTCATAAAACAAGTTGGCACACAATGTTGTTCTCCGCATTGTGGGCATACAGGACATCTATCAAATCCGCTACTGGGTTTACGCCTTTTCGATTAGTTTATGGTGTGGAATCCATTCTTCCTATAGAATGTGAGATACCCTCTCTGAAGCTAGTTGTCGAACTCTTACCCAAAACTTCTACTGAAGAAGAGCATCTATTGTATCTAATGCGATTAGACGAAACTTGACGTGACGCCACTCTAGTAATAGAAGCCCAGAAAAAACATGTCAAGCCACAATATGACAAGCATGTCAAGCCTCATGTTTTCTCTAAAGGTGATCTTGTTCTTCTCTATGAACATGATCGAGATGTGTTAGGAGCTGGGAAATTCGAACCAATGTGGCGAGGTCCTTATATTGTTCATCGAGTTTTGGAAAAAGGAGCATATGAGCTGGTAGATTACGATGGTATCCCTTTTAGTGAACCCAGGAATGGGTTGTACTTGAAGAAGTACTATGCATAAATCATTTGTGCACAAGTACCTGTATTTTAATGTATCATACTTTGTGTGTGTTACTGTAGTTTTCTTTTGTCGTTATCTGGTCTCTTCCCTTATGTGATGTTGTGTTTGATTTCCGGATTTCAGAGTCTTCGCTACCCTATATTGGCTTCGCTGATGGCACTAGCCGTAGTACTCAGAACCTTGCATCCGCTACATGGGCAATCTATGCCCCAACAAACGAACTTGTATCTTTACGAGGTGTGTGCCTTGGCCGTGCGACCAACAACATTGCAGAGTATAGCATAGTTATTGAATTATTGGTTGATGTTATCTCGCTCGGAATTCGTCATTTGGTTGTGCGACTTGACTCGCAACTTGTAGTACTACAACTAAGTAATATCTACTCTATTCAAAGTCCTACTTTACTACGGGTGTATTTGTGAATTCGCCTCTTGGAATGTTATTTTGATCAGATTGAATATCAGCATATTCCTAGATGTCTAAATACATTAACAGATGCATTGGTTAATTATGTATTGGACAGACATTTGAATCATTTATAAATCAAACACATCAAAATTCACACAATATAAAGTAAATCGGTAGAAGCCGTCTGTATATATAACGATCAAAAGGTTTTTTACAAAAATTTTGTCCGAAGACCAAAATGTCAAAAATTGAAGCTTATAGCTTCTACAAAGTGATTTCATGGATGAAATTCACGGTAACACACGACTTCCCTAGAAACCCTACGGAGCAGTCGACTCATAGCTGTTGATACCCCTACAGTATGACGCTAATCGCGTCATGGAACCTCTTCCAATGTCATATCTGGAATGTCTGCAGTAAGGCCCTCTAGATTCTGTTCCACTACTTGATAATCCTCAGCATATTGTGGTGTTGTCGCTACCTCTCCTCGTCGCTGGATGGGAGAAGTGTTGGGAGGTCTATACGGTCCAACATCTATGTTATCAACAAACGATTTTGTATCAGTCTTTAGATGAATGTATAAAAACAAAAACATTTGAATATGATAAAAATTCAAAAATATTTAAAAAGAGAAAATACGTGTACTTCTTACCAAGTTCACCCCACTGAGTATCCTCTGGTAGTGCTAAATCCGGATCTCCTCGAAATTCCAACCCACCATAAGCGTAGTCATCGACCATCAACATCTGGGTTTGAAGACAGCCAAAGAATATATCATCATACTTGACGATCGGTCCTGCCACGTGTCGGACCGTGAGCCAACACCATCTCAACATCCTTGGATCCCTGGGACCCGGCATGTTCCACTCAACCTGTAGTCTAAATATGGGGACCCTCTCAAGGAAGAAGGACACCAACAAAGATCCATACCCGAATTGCTTCAGGTCACCTCACCTGCATTTGGTCAATTGTTTTTTGATACTGCGAAGCACAGCATCTGCCCAGTTGAATACTTGAGGCTCAGTACACTCGATGGCGTACTAGAAGTAGCTCTGTAATGAAATATGAGGAGAAGAACTCCCAGCCATCTGAGCTATAGTAAAAAATATAGTACGAAGGGTCAAGTCTTGTACCCCCCAGATAGCCACTTTTCCTTTTTTCCTTTCAGCCTCGGGTACACAGTATTGATTGTAGTACTCACTCATCTTTAACCCACCACCTCTACTACCGATCAGACTGACATAGTATCTGCGTCGGGACAATCCGGACAAAAAGTAAATGTCCTCTATGTCTATGGACAGTGTATGAGCTCCCACATGAAAAACCTGTTGATCTGGGTCCCACATATAGACCAAGTACTCTAATAGTCTGACTTGGGCCCTCATACCCAGGATGCGAAAGTATTTCAAGAGCCCGCAATCTCTCAATGCATCTATGGTAGGAGGATGATTCTCGACCATTGCATTATCCTCTTCATGTTCCCTTTCATGCCACTCAAGCACCATGTTTTTGGCCAATTATCTGCACAAGGAACATAAAAGGAGGATTAATAACTTTTTCATGCTTTAGATCTTTTTCATTTGGCTAAAAATTTTAAAAAAATTTGGGCTTTGTGGTTCTTTCAGGTGCCCCATTTCCACAGTGTGAGAACCTCACAGGTGGCTTAAGGCTCACCTGCGAGAATGCATCATTCTCGCAGGCCCCATATGGGCTGCCTGCGAGAATGACAATGCGCATATAAGGCCTAGAAAAACATCTTAAAAATGGAAATTTAACCAATGAAATGACAAAATGAAACCATGAAAATGTTAAGGATGAAGAACCTACCTTAATGTCATGGACGGCTCGCTGAATGGTCTCTCGTAGCTCTCGCAATCTAACACCAAACTCGGAGGGTAAAAGAGGGGTTTTTTGGAGCTCAATAGTGGAAATGTAAAATGGTGTGGTAAAAACGAGTTTTTACTCATTTTATTTACTTTTACTATATCATTTTTGGTTTTTATAATTATTTATCAACTAAACCCTAATCCCTAATGTCATGTTGAGTGTAACTTGTGCAGGTGTGATGACTTTGACGATTCAATACAGGGATATGGACATGATTTTCTTGGTTATCATGTGTTTTTTATTGTTTTTTAGGGTTTTTTACATAAAACCTCGAGCGTCGTTTTTGTCGATTCTTGCACTCGTAAATACATGAGAACGTGATTGAGCATAGTTTTATCACTTTTTCGGGCTCAACAAGGTTATACGAAAAAGGAACCCTCCTGGAGTCCTCTTTAAGCTCTTTTCAGACTCTCTAAAAATGAAAAGATCGTCGAGCAACCTTGCTATTTTTCACGCTCACTAAAGTATTTGAAGTATGCGTCTGGTGAGCGATAATTTATCTCTTTTTCGGTCTTATCCAGACTATCTTACGAAAAAGGAACTGAGAGAGTTCTCTTTTAAGTGTTTTTCCAAACTTTATAATCTTGAAAAACCTTCGAGTTTTCTATCTCTGGACTCGTTAAACAAACATTGACAGAACCGTGATGGGACCGAACCACTCCTTCTTAGGGTTCTTTAAATATACTCCGAGGGACTTGTCCGAAGGACAAGCTTATATCAATAAGAATATGTTATCCTCCTCAAGCTTGTGTAAAAATAAAGAGGTAATCGCCAGAAATGATGGGGGAAAATTTGGGAAAGGGATATGTTTCATCTTCGTATTGATTGGCAGTAAGTGTCACTCTTAAACATGACACCCCCTATTCATCGCATTTGAAGCCAGTTTGGGAAATCAATTTGTCTCTCATTTGATTTTCTACAAGGTCATTCCTTGTGTCGTATTTGAGTAAATGCTACCAAATCATTGGTCGTGTTGTTCATATGTTCAAGAGAAGTCCATCTAAAACCTATATTGAGTCGACCATCTGCAGTTATCCATTCTCTCCCTGTCGGCCTTCCCTGTGTCTAGTCCAATTTTCAAAATGTTCTGTTTCACCTTCAAACTCTGATACTCATTTCATGTCATTGATGGGGGATTCATCAAGGCCCTCCTGTGACGAGTTTTTTTCCATCGACTTCAGCTCATTATCCGGAATCAAGACTTAGAAATTATTTGGTACCTTGGAACTTGCATGCCTCAATGGCAGGTTTCCTCGCTTTTGACAGTGGGTTTACATCATTGACCCCTGATCGAAAGATTCCATTGGATGTTTGACATCAACTCATTTATTCACACTCGATGGATTGTACTATGGTACCTTGGGAGTCATTGATATCAAAGGTGATTTCCCTCGCACTTGTTAATGGTTTCATCAATGACCGGTAATCAAGTGGTTTCTACCATGTTCGACTTCAACACATGTAATCACATGGTTAGATTCATACTTGGGTGACGAGATTGAAGACCCAAGATATCATCTTTGTGATCCAGGTTGCGATGGAGTATGTATAATTTGCGACACATAGATCCACAGTGTATTCCGGTGGCTATGCTATATTTTGACAGCATGGATCCACAGTGTATGATTGGTGGCCATGACCCATGTCTTTAATGTCATCAGTCTGTGAACTGAGTATGGGAATGCCTACCTCAGAATTGGTATATATGATATTCTGTAGATGCTTGGTTGTTCGCAAGTTTCCGATTAGATGTGCTCATAATTCTCGACACACACATGCAGCTTACAAAGTCTATCGACTGTCACTGGTTCCAACCTCATACTTTGGGGGGCATTCTGTTACCCATGATTTTGGTCGTCATGATGATGTATTGATGATGGTGTACTCGGGCCCTTCATTGGAACATTCTCCTAAGAAAATTTACCTTCATCTATTTCCAAAAATCAAATTTTTGAGGAATGTTCGCAGGCTGCTAGTATATTTGCCTGCGTGAATGCATGATTCTCGCAGGCTTCCTTAATCCAAGGTGCGAGCAGTTCGCACTGTGTTGAACTACTAGGGTGCGGAATCTTTCTAAAGAAGGGAAAAATATGAATTCTCGAATCTTCTAGAAGGGAATTTTCTAGAAGGATGAGATGGCATTCGAATGGTTATCTAAGTACTGGATTCCCTGATATTTTTGGATCATTCTTATCCAAGTAACTAATCCATTCTCTCCTATATATTGAGGGAATTCTCATGGAAAAGGTTAGAGGCAAACAAGCAAGAGATTCATCGAAGAATTAGTGAAAAGGATTGTGTGAAGGACTGATGCTACAGTAGCTTAAAAGACTCCATCAAGTTCATCTTAAGGAGTTGATCTTCTTCATACAAGTGAGCAAGTGTGTGTGTCAGATTCAAGGGTCATCGAAAGGAAGTTTTCAACATCAAGGCTCAGGTTGTAATCTTTACTTTCCATTAATATGATACAGTAATATGTCCCTTTCCCATAAAGCTATTTCCACTTTATTGTATAATTCCTTGATCATATACATAGATTGACTGTTGAATAGATTGTTCTTTCTTCACTTTGGTTGGTTTGTGTTGTCTTGGTCTTGACTGCGCAAGATCACTGGAGCGAAGCAGGAGCAACAAAGACCATAGGAAGCGATTATAAGGTATGTAACTTGTTCTTGCATCCTAGTTCATTCAATAGTCGAAATCTAGGGAAAGAGTATTATTTTGTCATTCTTTGTTCTAGATCCAGGTGGATCTAGGGAGATTGGTTTGTGTCTGCACTTACGGATTTATCCAATAACAGTTACTTACTTCAATTTTTTTTCTTGTTTTTCCTTCGTTTTTATTTTTTCTTTTTCCACTTTTCTTGTTTTTCATTTTTCTACTTTTTCTTAATTTGTATTTTATTTTTTTCCTACTATAATACAAAGGTTCTCGTACAATTCAGACTAGTGCATGGTAGGTTAGTTGTCCCTATAAATTTTCAGTTGACTTCCATTCACCATTCCTCCCAGGACTTCTCCCTTTAGTGTTTCCAACTACGCAGGACCTGCCTCCATCAAATTCTTAATAACATATGGTCCTAATCAATTCATTTGATACTTTTCTAGATGATGCATAAACTTAATGTCATATAGTAATACTAAGTCCCCCACTTGAAACTTTTTTGTTTAGTATGTTTATCATGCGATGGATTTTTTCTTTCCTTCTGAACTTCTTGATGGAACCCTACAACAAATTGATATTCCTCAAGTTGTACCAACTATGACAATATCTCCTCTACTTTGCCAGAGTCTGAAATATCATTAATCATTGCAACGTGCAGGATAGGCACAATTAACTCCATCGGCATTACTTCTTCTTGCCCATAGACCAACCAAAAAGGTATATGTCCTATCATCTTTTTGTTTGTAGTCTTGTATGCCCATAATACTGTAGGAACTCTTAAGTCCCAATCATCCCTTCCTACATTATAGATCTTTGTCAGAGCATTCTCTAGAATTTTATTAAAAGCTTCTATTGTCCCATTGGCTTGAGGGTGATACGACATACTATTCTAATGATGAATTTGAAATTCCTTAGTCAATGTTGCAATTGTCATATTCAAGAAGTGTTTTTCTTGATCAGTAAGTAAAATGAACGGGAATCCAAATAGTGTAACTACATTCTCAAATAGAAACCTTGCAACAGTCTCCACTGTGCATTCTATCGCTGGTGTTGCTTCTTCCCATTTATTCAAATACTATTTGGCAATGATTATATACTTAGCTCCTGATCTTCTCGTTGGTGGTTTGATCGGTCCAACAAAGTATATTTCCCATTTATCAAATGTATGCAACGTAACCTATGGGTGTAAAGGCATCTCATTCCTTCTATATGACTTTCCCACCCTTTCACAAACATCTCATGCCTGACAGTATTCTTTAGCATCTTTATAAAGTGTGGGCCACCAGATCCTTACACACAAAATCTTTTTTGTTGTTGCTCTACCTGCATAGTGTCCTCCAAAATTCCTTCATGCGCTTCTAAAGGTATCATTGGTCATTCATGCTCTAACACACATCATCTCAATATTCCATATGCACCTGACTTGTATAGTTTTCCTGCAATTAACTAATATTCTGTTGCGTTAACCACTAATTATTTCTTCTGTACAACTATCATGTCTGACGGGGCCATTCATGTACTTAAAAACTACACAACATCTATGAAGTAATCGTCCACCATTTTAACTGTAAATAATTGTGCATTTGGCAATATGTCATCTAAATTCCCTGCATCTTCTTCTGATAGTATGTGCGTAAGTGATCTGGTCCTGCATTCAAATTCTTTGGTTTCACAATGACCTCAAAATCATATTCCTAAAAAAGAAGCAACCATATGCATATTCTCCCCCCCAACACTAGCTTGTTCACTAAGTATCTTAGTCTAGAATGGTTTGTATACATCTTAAAGTGAGACCCCAATAAATAATGTCTAAACTTCTACAATGCATATGCCATTGTCAATCCTTCTCGTTTTGTGATAGTGTAATTATTTTTTGTTGTTGACAACTTCCTGCTTGCAAATGTGATTGGGTGGTCTATGTCTCCTTCTCCTAGCTAAGATAATGTTGCACCTGAAGCTATGGACGATGCATCCACATGAACATGAAACTCCTTCTTCCAATCTGGGAAGATCAAAATTGGCGCAATCACTAATTTTTTCTTCAATATATCCAAACCTTTTTGATAATCCTCAGTCCACTGGAACTTAGATTCTTTATTTAACAACTTATCCATAGGTGTTGTAATCTTCACATGACCTTTAATGAACTTCCTATAATATCTTGTATGACCTAGGGTTTCTCTCAACTGTCTAACTGATGTGGGTGGTTGTAAGTTTAAAATCACTACAATCTTGGCATGATCGACTAATAAGCCCTCCTTACATACCACATGGCCTAACAAAATTCCAAAAGGCGTGCAAAAATACATTTCTTCAAATTCAGTGAACTTTGACATTGTCTACATCTATCCAACATCAACCTGAGTACTTCTATGTGATCTTTCAATAGAATAAACATGGTCTAATCATCTAAGTACACTTCAAGGAACTTATGAATAAATTCCTTAAATGTTGTGACAACAACTCTTGAAAAAATTGCAAGTGCATTCTTTAGCCCAAAATGCATTACTATGTATTGTTAGCTTCCCCACTATGTCATAAAGGTAGTATTATATTTGTCTTCCTACACAATCCTTATCTAGTGATATCCTGAAAATCCATCTATAAAAGAATAGGCCTCCTTCCCTCCTACATTTTCTATCACAGCTTCATCTTTAAATGGTGTTGGAAATGGATCATGCATACATGCATCATTTAGCTTCCTTAGGTATACAAAAATCCTAATTCCCCATGTTTTCTTATCTTTCACTACCATTGGACTTATCCATTATGATTCCATGACTGGATCAATGATTCCATCTTCTAACATTTGGTCTATATTTGCTTTCACCTTCTCTTTATACTTCATATTTAACCTATAGGGTCTTTATCTCACTGGATTAGAATTTCGTTTCAAAGGGATCTTGATACTTAATACCCTACATCTCTCATCTTGACTCATCTACGAATATGTATGATGCCCTAACTAACCCCTTCTTAGTAAGAAACATTGGATAAGTAATGAGTCTGAAGAATGAGCTTCGTGATATGAAAATGAATGATGATGACATCATAACATCATACCTTGTGAGAATCTCTCAGTTAAGAGATAAACTTCAAGTTATTGAAGAAATCATTTCAGAGAAGGAACTGGTAAATATAGTACTCAATGGTCTTCCCAAGACATGGGATGCATTTTCCGCAACCATGAACACAAGAAAGGATTATCCCACATTTGTAGAACTTTCGACTTGTTGTGCACAAGAAGAATCAAGGATTAATGCAAAAGGGAAACCCCAAAATAAATACAATGATAAAGATTTCACAACAAGGTTCAGGAATTTCAAGAATAAGAAGAAGTTTATCTCAAGGAAGAAACCAAATCAAGAAAAGGATATGTTAAATATACAATGCTTCAACTGTCGAAAATATAGTCACTACAGGAACCACTATCATGAGTTAAGAAAAAGGAAGAAAATAGACGAAGCAACAGTTGTCGAAGAAAGGGAACCCTCAAAGAAAGTCAAGCAGGATAAAACAGACTTCTTCTTCTAAGTCAAGGTAACAATATTCTTCAAAGCTCTTGTATATATCATGTTTACATAGTTCTTGTACATATCATGTATATCTATTTCTTAGAAGAAAATATGTTCAAGGAAAAAAATACATATGGAAGAATAAAAGGATAAGGATTGTTATTACGATGACTACAAGACAAGAAATACACATGAAAAATATGAAGTATGTTGACAATATTTGGTAACAATTCATGTGGAAGATATTATATAAGTAAAAACTTCCAGATAAGTCAAAATCAGGATCAAACCTGAAAAGACCTAGAAGAATTCAAAACAGAAAGAAATCAACAATCAAGAGGAAATTAGAAAAATACTTGTGACACTTTGCAAATGGCAATAAGGATGCAGACATAAGCGTGGACTCTCTTAGATGGAGGGAGATGATTACAGAATTCCAAAAGAAAAGCATGCATTCATATATGAAGTAAGGATTAGGAGGGAGCTAATCCTAAATGATATGATCCATTGAGGATTATGAAGTATATGTTCATGTTCCCATTGAAAGTAGCAACCATGATAAGCAACACATGTTCAAAAGAAGTCTTCTTCGAAAAGAAGCATCATTGTCCATCTACATCCATGATACTATGATGAAAGGAAGAAGTTGGAATATTCATAGCATGGAATATATAGAATACTCCATCAAACCAAGAGCTAAAGTGAAACATGAGGACAACATGAAGATTCCAAGAAAGAAATAAAATCTAGAACAACTAGTTATTATACCGAGAATCACAAAGACTACCAGCTTTCCGAGAATCACAAAGACTACCAGCTTGGTTTGAACTCAGTAAGAAGTAATCGAGTAGAATAAATGGAAGTTATGATAAAGAACAGTGTGAAAAATACTTATGAATGGAATCATTACAAGATTCATAGGTTCTTCCAGAAGGAGGGAGAAGACTATGATAACATCTTGTTCTCGTAAACCAGATATGCCTCTATTTGAGCTATTATATCTCTTGCAGTGTCCATGGATTGAAGTCTACATCAGTTGGTTGTAAAATATTGTTCTCCCAAGAGAGAATTTGAGGAAGAATCTTTTGTAAAGCAATCTCAAGGTTTTGAGGTAAACCAGAAAGAGACCTGTGTATGTAGATATAAGAAGACCTTGTATGGATTCAAACAACTTGATGCAGAGTATCTCATATATAGCAGAAGTGTGGTGAAAACTTTCTATGATGGAGATAGTGTATCAGAATAGTTACTCAAATATCTAGGATGATGGATTTCTAATCCATGGCAAACTCTCATGATGATAGAATAAGTGCTACTTGGATATGTTTCAGTTGGAGCCTTGCCACAATGTCATGAGCTAGTAGGAAACAAAAGTGTTGAATTCAACCATGATATATATTGTAATGATCAAAGCTACATGAAGCCTTCAGAGAAAACCAATGTTCCATAAAATATCAAAATACATTAATATCAAGCATTACATTCTTCATGATGAATTCTGGAAAAGAGAAGGGGTTCTCCAATATATCTCCACAAATGAGTAGATAGCAAATAATTTTGGTTAAACTTATGTCTGAGATGAAAAGTTTTCAAGTTGGGGCTCATGGAGACAACTTCCTTATTGAAAAAGGAAGAGATTACTCCCAGGTTGGGAGGGAGAACTCATGTGTTATTGATTTATGGATAGTCATTTTTCGGTTTGAAAAATGGTCCAGGATGAGCAGTTCCTTTCCAGTTTGGAAAGTGATTTGAGATTTCTGACAGACAAGCATTTTCCAATTTGGAAGATGGTCCAGATCAGACAGTCATTTTCGTAATGAAAATGGTTCGATATATTGTTGATGTACCATAGACATTGATTCCCCTTGTGGCCAGTGTGGGGGAATGGTATAGGGCAGTCATTCTTCTTGGTAATCACTTTGAGTGGTGATCAAGTAGAATGGTCTGCCTCATCAGGCAATCATTCTTTTGAAGTTCATAGTTGTGAGAAGTTTCAAAGAATGGTTCATTTTGGAGGTTAGTGCAGGACAATAATTTTCATTAGGAAATGGTCGAGACAGTCATTCCCTAGGGCAGACTCATTCTATCCAGGTTGCACTATGGTTAGTTACGGAGGAATGGCCCAATTAGGTGAATGGTCCAGGTTCTGCAATCAGGGACATGGATTTCCTAGGGTAGACTTGTTCTCTTCATATTGCACTATGATTAGTGCTGTAGGAATGGTCCAGGCTCAGAAATCAGGGTTAGTTATTATTCTATGCTTGAGAAGAATAGTCCAGATATCCCATGGATCATGTTTTACTTTTTGAGGGAAGATGCTCTTCCAGATTTCACAGATGTGAGTGGAATAATGGCCCATATGACTCAATTTATATCATGATATTGTTTTTATGCAGGTTGATATCAGATGATATGATTTCTATGGAGACTGTATGTCTCTGGACAGTAGATTTTTTCTACTGTGGTGAATTTGTTCCATTGGTTGTGACTATGTATCACTGATTAAGTACTCGTGTGATACTTGGTGTGGTTTTGTACCATTGGATAGTAGTTGTGTACTACTATGAATAGACACAGTTGTGTTCTATTGAATGAAATTGTTCTGATTTCCTTGTAGACTATCAGTAGCATTGAAAATGATCTTCAACTAGATGGATAGTCAGTGTCCTAGTGGGCAGACATTCTCCAGGAGGAAAATGGTCCAGGACATTTATTCTTCTAGGACGTATGTCTGGATTAGAAGAATTGTCCTTGTAGCCCATGGTGTGGCTTCCAACATCTGTTGGAATAGTTATTCTTCTAGGACATATATCCAGATTAGAAGAATGGTTCTTGTATCACTATGTGGACTGAGCGACTTATTCGGCATCATGCCTAATTACTTAGATGGAGTATGGCTTTGAGAGATGATGCAGTTGATTCTATCAAATGATATTGATAGTGATGATGGTTCTCATGATATAATCATGATATATATGTTATTGCTATGATGATTCTATCGGTTGAATGGTATGTTTGTGCTCAATACCATTTCCTTCAATACCTCCCTAGCTAGGAGGGAGTATTGATATTATGGTAGTTTCGGGAGGTATTAACCTCCACGTGTAACCCTAACGAGAATATAATATTTTGGGAAGCAATAAGAAACCCTAAAGAAATGGAAATAACCCTAGAAGACAAGTCGACTAAAGGAAATATTTAATATTGAGTGTTTAGCCTCCAAAATGAGAATTCGACCCAAACAGCTAAGAAGAAATAGTATAAATATAGGACGTCTGAGCTCATTTTAAGGACACATCTTGCAACTGCAAAAATGTAAGAATACGCACTGCAAAAAATAAGTAAGTGAGCAAGTCTGGAGAGTAGTTGCAGCTGCAGCTACTGCAACCTGTATTCTTGGTTTAGGCTTGGACTTTCTATTGGTTATGGTTTGGACGTTCTTCCTTGTGTGCTAACTTTGGAGAGAGGTACGCTACATTGATTGGCTATTAGGCCTAGGGTTTTCTTCCGAAATTATTCTCTGTCAAGGTTAAGGTGCTCAGGGGTGGTTTTGACCTATGGTTGGGTGAAAATATTGCTATATTGTCTATGGTTAAAAGAGCACACCTATTATTTTCTAACATCTTCCTCATCATGTTATTCTTTAGAAACATTATAACATTCCAGTAATTCATGTACATTCATAGAATCTTTGTGTGTAGTACACACAGGTACCACCTCCATTGGCCCTTCTTATAAAAATATCTTGGTTCAAATGACCTGTAAGGATACATATACTAATGGAGATTCATGTTCAAAAGTAAATTTTACCTTGAACCTCTTAGTTAGATCGTCCCAGCTTGTTTTTTCTTTATGCATTTCTAGTTCTAGGTACCAATTCTTAGGAATTGTATTCAATGTATGTATAAACATGCACATTCATTCCTTATTCAGGATCGAAATCCATATGAACTCCATAAATAACATGAACTACATATGTTTATGCACTTATCAACATCATATGTTGGATCACTTACCCCTGTCTACTTTTGTGCAATATACTCAACCTTGGTACCAAATCTTACTTGCATTAGTCTTTTACACTACAACCAATCTTCCATTCCCTCTTTATGTGCAACCCACCATATGGCTAGAGTGGCCTTTAAGACAACATCTAGTGCCAACATTCTTTGATGTTCAGTTATTTGCAACTCAAATGACTTTACAAAAGAGCTTATATTAGTCATTCCATCATACTTGGGTGGATTTCATGGCTTTGTTCCAATCCAAAATGATGATCAAGTAATGAGAGGACATCGTCTAGTTGATACTTCATGCATCCTCTGTTGCTAATGTTCCAAACCTTCCATTGAGTCCAACGCACACAAGATAATGCTTCTCTAACTTAGTGCACCATCTGCAGTGGGGTTAACATAGTCATCCATCTGCGCAGTCATATTATACAAGTTGTCAATTTTGCTCCCTTTAGTTGATTCGATGTACCTCTTTCCTTCTATCAGATCCAATGGTGTAGTAACCTTTACGTCTCCAACCTCAAATATCATTTCCCTCCTTTTTAGATTAATTATCGCATGATTTTCAAAGGCCCAGTCAAGTCCCATCAGCGCTAGATATGGTTGACTATCATTCACGATCTCAATGACTTAAAAATATGTTATACTACACATGCCATCTATATTTACAGGTACTCCTGTCAATCAGTCAATTGGTACTATGTTGTGTTAGTTTTCCAATCTTAATTGGAAAGAAGACCAAATTAGTTTGGGTTTCCCCATCATTTCCCATCAGAACCCAAGTCTAAACTAATGTCAATCACATCATATTCCCCAATATGTGCACTTAATTTGAACTCTCCATTGGTCCTCTTTCTGTACAGTATATGATTCACTACCCTATGTGTGGATGGAATTTCCCTCTCTTGTGTGCAATGATCAATCATTTCACATAATGCATTCAACATAGTTTCATCTTTCATCAATTCTACATAACTTCTCAGAAACTCTCTTAGAGTACTTATCTTCTCAAGTATATTTTTGGTTATAGTATGATCGTAGACATGAGGCGTAGATGATGTTGAGGTTACCCAATCCAATCCTAGTATCTATTTTCTTTCCATCTAATATGTCTCATTTTCTTATTGAGGGTCAAATGTTATCATAGATCATGTTTATATCCTCACCTATTTTTCAACCTGCCTCCCTCCATTCATTGCATCCCTTTTTCTATATACTTCACGTGTAACAGTTGTTATTATAGGTCCTTCATTGTGTTTCTCAGTTGATATCTTCTATACATTTTTATTTGGGTTCTGGTTATAATTCCCTCGTGCCTATCACTTCACAAGTAGTTGAGGAGAGTCTTATGTCACATGATCCAATGCTCTACAATATGTGCAAGTTGTACAAGGATTTGGGAAATCCAAAGTTAAATGTGTCAATTGATTACATTTGTAACATATTATTGGTCCTCTACCTCCTCTACCTAGACCCCTACCAAATCCTCCCCAGTTTCCTAGATTAAAGCCTCTTTGATTGTTATACTATGGACCACCTCCTTCTGTCTCATCATTCTCCTCCTGAATCCTATACATATCTTAAGCATTCTCTCTCATCAAATTGAATGTACAAAAATCCTTCTATTCGTGCCCGACTAACTTGAAAAAGTTACAAAATAAGTTCCTTGATGTACTATGGTATTCTTATAGTAATGGACACTTAGTCAGATGATGTCCCCATTTCTTACATATTTCAAAGCATACCCCTCTTGGTAGTGGATTTTGTGCTCCTGCCACTAAATACTACACAAATGTTGGACATTCGTCCTTATGGTGGCCTTCATTCCTGCACTTGGTACACTAGACTTGTTCATGCTTCTCCTTCCCTTTTGTAATCTATGCTAATTGAATTGTTAAGGAATCTAACTCCATCTAGACTTGCATTATCCTCTCACTATCCCCTACAGGATATGCTTCCAATTTCATTGAAATATCTAAAAATTCAGGCTATGACGCAGCCTTCTGTTGAATCAAAGACCGACAAATGTATGGTAGTAGTCCTGCAATAAACCATTATTGGTGTTGTTGATCAAGAATTTGAAATATCAACCTACCCATCAAATATTTAAACCTTTTATCATAGTCCCAAACTAACTCATTTTGCAATTGCTTGATTTCCTTCAATTTTGTGATGTACTATGACTCAGACTTTGGATTCTTGAACTCTTTTAACAATGCTCGTCTAATTTTTGTTAAATTCCTTGTTTGTCCCTTAGGTGTGGTACTCTATAGTTTCATATACCATACTAATGCATGGCCTCTAAATGTTTTTTCCATCTGTGTAATATTTACAACCTCATCCTAGACATTCTTCGTAGCCCAAATTGTTTCACATATGAATATATGTTGTTCTGGGTCCTTTGACCCAACTCCCTAGAACTCAGGAAGCCTCAGTGTGTTGTCTAACCCTACCATGTTTTTTTGTGTAGTACTTCCCTTCTATGATGTCAATTGACTCTGACTCGATGTACTACCTCCACTTCTTTGAATCAACACACTGCTCCCACTATTTTGATTACTACTATTCTAACTTCCTCTGTTGACTATGAGTGATTTTGAAAAATCCTCAAATGTTACTTCCAATCTAGGTGACACACATGGGGTCATGGAATCGACACATGATCCAATCTTAGTAGGACTTAACGACTCTTCTATTATAGGACTAAACTAAGAATCCTCTTCCTCTCCTTCTTTGTGTGGTACTTCTACGATCTAGACTATTGTGTAGGGTTCTCTCCTCTCAAACTTACTATGTGGCTCTCCTTTCTTAGCCCTAGTATTCAACCTCTTGTACCTTCTTCCACTACGTAGTACTCTAAACACATCTTCCTCTTCTGATACACCTTTTTCATTTCTTTTCATCCTCATTCCCTCCCTTTCATCTTCATTTATTCCTTCATTCTTTCCTACCTTCACACTATCCTCTGGTCATCCCCTAGTTCATGTATGTGTGCAAATCCCTTAGTAATCAGATTCCATTGTCATCACACATTTTTTTCATAGAAACATCTTTATCTAGGTACCTAATGCTTTCATAAACCTTATGCGCAGTCCTTTAAATAAATCCCTCTTTGCAAAACTATATGATTGTGTACAATCTATTGAAAATTCCATAACATAACCCCCCAGTATGTTGTTCAATAAGAAATCAACTACACAGGAAGTCTTGTTACTTACAAAATCCAAATGTCTTACTAACTTAGGAGTATAGCTCATCGGTGCTGCAATTTGGTACCTTCCAGTATTTTCCACTAATATTTCTAACGACTAAGTTAAGATAATCGGAAATTCACCAAAGAAAATATCATGCAACTATGTGTACACATACCTTTGCATCCATTGCTCGTTGCTCATATGAGGGTTTCTATTCTCTTTCTGGACAAATTATTGTACCTTTATTTTTATCCATTTAGTGATATCTTTCTTAGTCGACCTCCAAAACATTCCCTCAATCACAGATTATGGGTCCCAACAGCATAACCATTTGTTGGTGTGTGATTGTAAGACCCTAGATTCATTGTATTCCACCTACAAAATGACGCAGGTGCGCCAACCAGGGCACGTCCGCTCCCTCAAGACCTTCTTCTCCTTGGCCCGAAGAACTCTGGTGTCCTTCTATTTCCTTATCGGGATATCTGCACCCACAAATTATCTTCTTCTCTACTTCCCCTTGAGTGTTAATCGGGAAATCAGAACTCGCAGCTTCGTGAGTTCTCAGTCGATCATTGGGCTCTCAAAGCCCCGAGACCCGATGGTCATTCAACTCGCTGACTTTTTCCCTTTCTTTGTCGGGACTTCCGCGCTATCACGATCTCGCCTCTCGCGAATTTTCTACTCATGAAACTAACCTTTTGTTTCTCCAACCTCCGATAACCGATGCACCGAAACACCGATACACATGAGAGTTGACCTTTCAACGGTCCCTTATCTCTCGAGACTACGAACTTCGCAGCTTCACAAACCTGGATTCCCATGCTTTGCGCTTCTCGCTATGAAACCCCAATGGCTCGCCACCTGTCCTCCACTCACTCAAGAGGTCCCACACACTACCCTTTGGGTGTCGAAATATCGCGTCTCGCGATATCGCAATCCTCATTGCGAACTTTTGGAACTTCACCTTGTGAATCCCCGATACATGATCCTACGTGTAGATTCGATGCCCCTGTGGCACGGATCAACAGTTACGCTCCTCCTAAGATTTAAACCTCGGACGTTCACAACGTAACCACCTTTCAGTTCTGCATGATCCAACCACCCTCGGACTTCATGAAACCTCCTCGGAGGAGTCCATCCGTCCGTTCTTCCTTGTGTAATCCACGAAATGAGGAAGTGTCTCTCCACGAGACTCGTTCACTTGCTCACTAACCTACGACGCACTCCTACAGCAGCAGTCTCTCGATACTTTGCTCAAAATCTCAACTCTGAGACTTCACTTGGCCTATGCACTCCTTGCACAGCATTGTGTCTATCTGCACCTTCGAGGGAATGAGAAAAAAATCTATCTCTAAGTGAACCCTTCTGTCAACACACTTCTTGCGGACAATTCGACTGCACTCCTTGCACGAATCTTTTGGCTTACTTAGAGAAACAATTGAAACTCATTCACTCATCCTCCCAAACTACAATTCAACCATGAAATCATATACACATCATATAAAAGAAAATGTATGTCAGGAAGCAAACATTCATGAGCATAATCATCAATACACAGAGAAACAACACATAACCATGAGACTGAATCAAGACTCTTTCCTATTAATGCAATGTCTGTACATGAGTGTTATTTACACAGCTCTCTGCTTGCTCTTCTCTTCCTGAATGCTTGATGATACTCTAGCTAATGTTACAATGGTACAAATGAGGGTGTCTATATCTGTTTTCCCTCTTGGAATCTAAAGCTATCAAATCTAGAATTAAAATCTACCTTCCAGCATTAACTAAAATAAATGTCATCTATCTACCCAAGGACGAGAGCTATCCACTCAAGGTCCATTACCATACATAAAGTGCGCCTTCATAAATGGCTTCATTAAATACTTGCACAACAATTCCCAAAGTGTTTTCAAAATTTTGTGCTAGCTTATCCAGCTGTCTCCCGCCTCCGCGCTGGCTCGCTTGATGTGTTGGCGATGCTCCTGCATCATACTCCTCGGCTTAAAAAATTTCATGGGCTCCTATCCATGAGCTCCTGCACGGTCTATCCATGCTTCTGTATCTCCGCTTCTGTCTCCCAGCTGGCATCTTACACTGGATGATTCTTCCACTTGACCAAATACTCAAAGTATTCTTTTCTCCCGGTCTTCTTACCCACTCTCTTGTCTAGTATGCATTCCATCTGTGGATTTTCTGCAGTCGGCATCTACTTTTGCCACTGGAATTCTAGTTGTTCATCACTTCCAGCTCCTACTTCCTCAGCCTTATATGGATATAAGTCTGAGACATTGAATGTCATAGATATCCCTATGCCATCCGGCAATTCAATTTCATACGCATTCTCTACGAATTTTTTCAGGACCTTGCATGGCCCGATTTTCTTCATCTTGAGCTTGTTGTATGTTCCCCTCGGGAACCTTTCCTTCCTCAAATGTGCCAGGACTAGATCACCAACTTCAAACTAAAGTTGTCTCCGATGCTGATCCACTCTGCACTTATATTCCTGGTTTGATTCCAGCAATCGTTGCTTCATTCTGCTGTGAAGTTCCTTCATTGCTTCAGCAAATTCTTTTGCACTAGCACTGCTAGTAGTAGTTGGTTCTGACTCCCGGAGTTCATAAACTCCTCTCGGTCGTATCCCATATAAAACTTGAAATGGACTTTTACCTGTACTCCGATTCACTGAATCGTTGTATGCAAACTCTGCCTGTGGTAATATCTGATCCCAGTTGTTGTGGTGTTCTGTCAGCAAGTCTCCCAGACTTCTATTGACCACTTTTGTTTGTCCATCTGTCTAAGGATGATAAGCAGAACTAAATGCCAAGTTAGTTCCTAGATTCTTCCATAAGGTCCTCCAAAAATGCCCTATGAATTTGGTGTCTCTGTCTGAAACTATGCTTTTCGGTAATCCATGAAGTCGAACGATCTCCTTGAAAAATAGATTCGCAATGTGAGTCGCATCGTTGGTCTTCTGGCATGGGTTGAAATGTGCCATCTTAGAAAACCTGTCTACCACTACAAAGACGGAATCAAATCCTCTCTACGTCCTTGGAAACCCCAATACAAAATCCATGCTTATCGCTTCCCATGGTCTCTCCGGTATGGGCAATGGCTGATAAAAACCTGCATTCTGCTTTCTCCCTTTCGAATGCTAACAAATCCAACATCTGTCAACAAAACTTTTAACATCTGCTTGCATGCCTGGCCAAAAATATGATTCGCTCAGCTTTGCGAATGTTTTTTCATGGCCAAAGTGTCCTACCAATCCACCACTGTTCTTCTTTTTCAACAGGTTCTCCCTCATGGAGAAATTTGGAATACACAGTTGATTGCCTCTGAACAGAAATCCCTCCTGGATCATATAATCTATCCATGGGCTTCTGTCTCTGAGAACTGGATTCTCAGTTGCTTCATACGCTTCTGCAAAATCTGCATATCCTGCGTACATGTCCCTGAGATTTTCAAAACCCAACGTCTTGACTAGGAATTCCTGCAGCAACAAACATTTCCTGCTCAAAGCATCACCCACTTTGTTAGCAATACCTAAAATGTGTTTAGTTACAAATGTAAAATTCTGCATATATTCTACCCATTTTGCATGTTTCTGATTCAACTTCTCTTGTTGAGTCACAAACTGCAATGCATGATTATCACTGTACAATACAAATTCTTTCGGGATCAAGTAATGCCTCCACTTTTTCAATGCATGTATGATAACATAAAATTCTTTATCATACGTGGAGTATTTCAGTTTTTCTTCATCCAACTTCTCACTGAAATATGCAACTGGTATGTCTTCCTGACTCAAGACCGCTCCTATGGCAAATCCACTTGCATCACATTTCACTTGAAATGTCTTCTGGAAATCCAGAAACACCAACACTGGTTGTTTCGTGATCTTCCGCTTCAACAGATTGAAGCTCTTCTCAACCTCTGTTGTCCAATGAAAAGACTTATGCCGCTTCTTGACTGTGTCCATCATCGCTGCGCTAATTCCACTGAAATTCCTGATGAATTTATGGTAGAAACTAGCCAAACCATGAAAACTTCTCACCTCGAATACATTTCTTGGTGATGGCCAATTCTTGATCACTTCTACCTTATCCGGATCCATCCTCAACTCATTCGCCGAAATAACAAAACCCAAATAAATGAGCTCTATCTTCATAAATGAGGACTCATTCATATTAATCAACAGCTTCTCCTGCTATATCTTCCTCATCAAAATGGCTAAATGCTTCAAATGTTCATCCTTGGTCTTTCTGAAGATCATTATATCATCTAGATATACGACGACAAACTTTCCGATGAATTCCCTCAGGATTTCATTCATCAACCTCATAAGTGTACTCGGTGCATTTGTCAATCCAAATAGCATGACTAGCCATTCATACAACCCTTCATTGGTTTTGAAGGCTGTCTTCCATTCATCACCTTCTCTCATGCGAATCTGATGATATCCACTTTTCAAATCTATCTTTGAAAAATAATTTTCCCCACTCAGGCAATCCATTATATCATCCATTCTCGGCAATGCAAACCTGTACCTGATGGTTATCTTGTTAATCACTCTTGAGTTGGTACACATTCTCCATCCTCCATCCTTCTTTGGACTAAGTATTGTCGGAACAACACACAGACTCAAGCTTTCTCTGACCAATCCTTTGTCCAACAACTCCTGGACCTGCCTCTTGACCTCTTCATTCCCTTGCAGCATCAACCTGTACGCAACTTTATTTGGCAAACTAGCTCCTGGTATGAGGTCTATATGGTGACTCACACTTCTCATCGGTGGTAACGAACGAGGTAATTCATCCACTACGATGTCAACAAACTCTTCCAGCAGTTCCTGAATCTCATATGGTAGATCATCCACTCTTGTTCTAGTCAGAACAATCCTTGGCTTTCTGACCACAAAGAATTGTGGATCTTCCTTCTTCTCCATCTCTGTAAGAATCTCCTTCCCACTCATGAAAAGTATTGTGTTGCTTACTTCCGGCTTCACTTCCTTATCCTTTATCGGAAGCAACCTGTGTGTCCTCCCATCCTTCTCCAAGGTATATGTGTTCATTCTCCCATTATGAACCACATTTATGTCATATTGCCATGGTCTACCCAGCAATAAATGACATACATCCATGGGAATAACATCACAAAGTACTTTATCATTATATCCACCTATCTTGAATTCAACTAGACACTGTTTAGTGACACTCACCTGATGTCCCTTCTGTAGCCATGAAACCTTGTATGGACTTGGGTGATCAGTTGTCTCTAGCTCCAGCTTTTCCACCATCTCGGTTGAAACGAGATTATCGGTACTACCACTGTCCACAATAACCTTGGATACCCAATCCTTGGTTTTGCAAGTTGTCCTGAACAATCTGGTCCTTTAAGTTGAGTCCTCCACCTCTTTCCTAGGTTTTAAGAGAGATTTACGCATCATCAGTGACCTTCCACCTTCTGTATCTTCAGTCTCAACATCTTGCTTTTGCGCCTCAGTGATGTGAGCTTCTCCTCCGTCCTTTTTCTCTAGACACTTAAATGACCTGTGCCCATTTTTCCCACATGTGAAACATGTGATGACACCACCTCAGCCTCTTCCTCTACCTATGGTATGAGGAAAACTATTTGCGTCAGCATAATCTCCCTTCTTCTCATTATGTTGCCCTCTCTGTTCAATGTATGGTCCTTTCTGTGAGGTACCACCTATTTCTACTCTACCCTGAGGTTTCTTCCATTCCTCCTTGGGCTTCTGGAATTTCTCTTGGGAAACTGACTTGCCTCTGCGTTGACTTCTGCCTTGCCCTCGTTGACCTTTCTTATGGCTCAACTTCTCCTCAGCTTTCAAAGCCATCTGATAAGCATCCTCCACTGTCTGAATGGTTACCATGCTTAATTCATCCTAAATGTCGTATCTCAGACCATTCAGATATCTGGCAACCTTCTCATCATCGCTCTCCCGATGACCTTCTCTCATGTTCAGTCGATAGAATTCCTCAGTGTATTCTTTGACTGTCATTAGTTTCTGTCTCAGGTTCTGCATTCTTCTGAACAGAGTAATTTGGTAGTCTCTTGGGATGAACTTCGCCTTCATCTTTGCGATCATCTGATCCCAACTCTTGATCTTCTGCTTGCCTTTGCAGCGTCTATCATCTTGTAGCTCATCCCACCACAATGTTGCATGTCCTTTCAAGCGCGTGACAGCATTCTTGACTTTCTTATCCTCTTCGATATCTTCATAATCGATGTAGGTGTCAAGAGCTCTAATCCAGTCTAGTAGCTCTTCTGCATCTAGATTCTCCTCATAGACTGGAATGTCCATCTTTGTCTTTGCACCCATTCTGGTGATAGCTTTAATCAGTCGTTCATTTGCTGTATCCTCAGCTACAACTTCTTCATGTTGTTCATCTTCAACTTCACCTTCGGAGTCACTTAAATCTCCAGCACTGGTTGTGCGTCTCTGCGTTGCCTCCATATCTTCTAGTCTTGCTCGAAGATCTCACATTTGCCTCTCCATTTCTGGATTTCCTATTGGCCTGCCTCTTCTTCTCACCTCCCTATCTTCTGGGTCTGGTGACTGTCTCTCTCTTCTCGGCGGCATGGCGAATTCTCTTCTCTGCTATAGAAAGCAAATAATTATTCTCGCTTTGATACCACACTGGCGCAGGTGCACCAACCATGGCACGTCCACTCCCTTGGGACCTTCTTCTCCTTGGCCTGAAGAACTCTGGTGTCCTTCTATTTCCCTATCGAGAAATATGCACCCACAGATTCTCTTCTTTGCTACTTCCCCTTGAGTGTTAATCGGGAAATTGGAACTCGCAGCTTCGCGATTTCTCGGTCGATCATTGGGCTCTCGAATCCCCGAGACCTGATGGTCAGTCAACTCACTGAATTTTTCCCTTTCTTTATCGGGACTTCTGTGCTATCACGATCTCGCCTCTCGCGACTTCTCTACTTGCAACACTAACCTTTTGTTTCTCCAACCTCCGATAACCGATGCACCGAAACACCGATAAACACGAGAGTTGACCTTTCAACAGTCCCTTATCTCTCGGGACTACGGACTTCGCGGCTTCGCAAACCCATATTCCCACGCTTCACGATTCTCTCTACGAAACCCCAATGGCTTGCCACCTATCCTCCACTCACTCCAGAGGTCCCACACATTACCCTTTGTACGTTGGAATATCGCGTCTCATGATATCACAATCCTCGTTGCGAACTTTTGTAACTTCAACTTGCGAATCCCCGATACATGATCCTACGTGTAGATCCGACGCTCCTGTGGCATGGATCAATAGTTACGCTCCTCCTGAGCTCCAAACCTCGGACATTCGCGATGTAACCACCTTTCAGTTCTGCACGATCCAACCACCCTCAGACTTCATGAAACATCCTTGGAGGAGTCCGTCCGTCTGTTCTTCCTTGTGCAATCCACGAAATGAGGAAGTGTCTCTCCATGAGACTCGTTCGATTGCTCACTAACCTACGACGCTTCCCTCGAGATTTATATGGTAGCTTTCCCTGCACTTTTTTCTCCAATGAGTTCGAAGGCCTACTCCTCCTGAGCTTCCTTGCGATTCTCAAATCCTTAGAAGGAACTTTGCACACACTCCTTGCATCAAATCTTCAACCTTGTCTAAGTGTTGAAGTCTTTCGACTCTGCGCACTCCTGTAGCAGCAGTCTCTCGATACTTTGCTCAGAATTGCAACTCTGAGACTTCACTTGGCCTACGCACTCCTTGCATGGCACTGTGCCTATCTGCACCTTCGAGGGAATGAGAACAAAATCTATCTCTAAGTGAACCCTTCTGTCAATGCACTCCTTGTGGACAATTCGACTGCACTCCTTGCAGGAATCTTCTAGCTTACTTAGAGAAACAATTGAAACTCATTCACTCATCCTCCCAGACTTCAATTCAACCATAAAATCACATACATATCATATAAAAGAAAATGTATTTCAGGAAGCAAACATTCATGAGCATAATCATCAATACACAGAGAAACAACACATAACCATGAGACTGAATCAAGACTCTTTCCTATTAATTCAATGTTTGTACATGAGTTTTCTTTACACAACTCTCTACTTGCTCTTCTCTTCCTGAATGCTTGATGATACTCTAGCTAATGTTACAATGGTACAAATGAGGGTGTCTATATCCGTTTTCCCTCTTGGACTCTAAAGCTATCAAATCTAGAATTAAAATCTACCTACCAGCATTAACTAAAATAAATGTCGTCTATCTACCCAAGGACGAGAGTTATCCGCTCAAGGTCCATTACCATACATAAAGTGTGCCTTCATAAATGGCTTCATTAAAGACTTGCGTAACAATTCCCAAAGTGTTTTCAAAATTTCGTGCTGGCTTATCCAGCTGTCTCCCGCCTCCGCGCTGGCTCGCTTGATGTGCTGGCGATGCTCCTGCATCACAAACCCTATATACACCAACGCTTTTAGCATCACTTGCATGCAAGTGAAGTCTCACCTAATGCATCTATTGGTGCTACAGGAACCAAGTTTCTGCAAGGACAAGGGGATGGGAGGCTATCATCATATTCATTCCTAGTTATCTACCTTGTGCATCATATTCTTTGTCCCTTTTCCCTCGATTAATTAGAAAATTTTAATTATGTAGCACCATTGTGACACAAATTGCAACATAAAATATTCATTGTAACCTTCACCATTACTATGCATCAATCAACTAATAAACATTTCTAGATCTAGTTATGCATAAATAGAACATCCATGACCAATCGCATAAAAAGGCATTCAGGCACAGAAATTAATGTGGTTCACCTAAATCTTGGTCTATGTCCAAAACAGTTGGTTTCTTTATTATTCTTTGTGCAATCATCTCATGTTTGTGCACTTCACTTACAATAGATACATCATGATGTACTTCCCCATATTTCCTAGCTGCTCTATAGTGAAAGCTTCTCTATGAAAACCCTCCTTAAGCCTTCAGACATAGACTCTCTTTCATTATCAGTCTATTGTCTCAACTTATTCTTCAACCTCCTATTTTCTCAATATCAACAACCTATTATACCCAACTCATTACATATTTATACCCAGAATTTAAGTCTCAAAACCCTACTCGCTTATCCACCAAAACCCTATGACAACTCATTGTTCGGGCGTGATTTTCCTATCTTTGTGCTTGCATGTTTCTTTTACACTCATAAATGTTATTCTTCCTTCTTTTGCATGTCTACCTACTTTTTCATGCCTAACTAATGTCCTTCTTTATTTTGTGCATTCCCTCAAAACTTAGTTCTTTGAACTGCCTATCCAACAAATGACTCCAAGCTAAGTGATATATTTTGGGGACAAACAGTGCATACAGTCAATCATATATTGAATATAGGATTGATCAGAAGTAATAGTGATAAGTCCCCATATGAGTTTTGGAAAAGAATATTGGCCAATGTTAATCACTTTAGAGTGTTTGGAAGAAAGTGTTACATAAAAAGGGAAGACTAGAAGATTGGAAAATTTGACTCCCAGGTGGACAAAGGCATATTTGTTTGGTACTCATGCAAAAGAAAAGAATATAAGTGCTACAATATAAGACTCAACAAGATAGTGTAAAGAATCAATGTAAAATTTGATGAAACAAACTTGTTGAAGACAAGGAAGGAAAGTAGAAATTCAAACATCTTTGAAGAACAGGAAAATGAAGAACTAAAGTAAGAGGAAGAATAAGAAGAACAGCAAGAATAGAAGCATCCAGGAGAAAAACAAGAAGAAAACAACCAACAAGATTTTCAGACACCTTCTGCGACACCTAATCGTAGAGTTCACAAGAATCATCCACCAAAACAATTCATTGGAGATAGAAGTGTCGGAGTAGAAACCAGAAGAAGAAGGAAGGCATAGACACTTGAACAAGGACATTTTTCATATTGTCAACATTTTAACCAAGTAAATTTGAGGAAGACAGAAATGATGAACATTGGATCAATGATATGGAATAAGAACTAAATCAAATAGAGAAGAATGAGACATGGGAACTAGTTCCAAGAACAAAGGAAAAAAATGTGATTGGGACAAAATTGGTCTTTAGAAACAAGCTAAACGAAGATGGACAGGTAACCGGAAACAAACAAAGACTAGTGTGCAAAGGATATGCTCAATTTGAAGGAATAGATTTTGAGGAAACATTTTCTCACGTGGCCAGAATGGAATCAATCAGAATGTTTTTGGATTTTTGTTATAGGATAAGTCCGTGAGTGCGGACACAAACCGACCTCCCTAGATCCACCTGGTATCTAGAACAAAACAGGATAGAATAATACACTTTCCCTAGATCTAGCTTATTGAATGAACTAAGAGATGAGGATCATGGACATACCTTATGAATTCTTTCCTTAGATATTTGTTTTTCCAAGCTTCACTCCAATGCTCTCGTCCCGTTCAGATCACAACAGAATGAACCAATCGAAGTAAAGGCAGATTAATATATTCAATAACTAGTCTATACATATGATCAAGGAATTATGCAATAAAGTAACATCATCTTTATGGGAAAGGGACATATTACTGTATTGAATTAATTGAAAGTGAAACTTACAACCTGAGCCTTGATTTCATAGGTCTCCTTTCGATGGCTCCTAGCTCTGACACACACACACTTGCTCATGCATGAAGAAAATCAACCACTTGTGATGACCTTGTTGTTGTCTCTAGTTGTTGTAGCATCAGTCCTCCATACAGTGTTGCACTAATTCTCTAATCAATATCTTGCTAACTTGATGCCAACTGAACTTAACCCTTTCCATGAGAAATCTACTCAATATATAGGAAGAGATAGATTAGTTACTTGGATAGGGAATGATCCCAAGATATCTAGAATGCCAGCACCTGAATAACCATTCGAAAGCCAACTCATCCTTCTAGAAGGTTCAAGATCTTTATCTTTTTCCTCTTTAAGAGAATGTTCGCACCCCAAACACGAGTATAGTGTGAGAAGTTCACACCCCAGCTTAATGTGGCCTGCGGGAATTAGGCATTCTCGCAGGAGAATATATAAGTAGTCTGCGAACATGTTTCAAAATGTGATTTGTGGAAGAAGACAACTATAACTTTTCTCAAGAAAGTGTTATTGGTAAAGAGATTGATTTTCCATCATCATAACATCATCATGACATCATCATAATGACCAAATTTGTGGATAACAGAATGCCCCCCAAAGTCTGAGAGCGGAACCAGTGACAGTCGATAGACTTTATAAGCTGCATGTGTGTGTCAAGAACCAAAAGCACATCTAATTAGAGAGCTGTAAGCATCCAAGCATCAGCAGAATATCATGTATATCAATTCTGAGGTATGCATTCCCATACTCAGATCATAGACTGATGACATCATAAACCAAGGTCATGTCCACCAATCATACACTGTGGATCCATGCCATCACTATATAACACAACCACCTAAATACACTGTGGATCTGTGCGACAAATTTTTAGTTAAGACGACATAGCCACGAATCATACACAGTGGATCTATGTGTTGCAAAATATGCATACTCCATCACAACCTGGATCACAAAGATAATATCCAGGGTCTTCAATCTCGTCGCCCAAAGTACGAATCTGACCATGTGATTACATGTGTCGAAGTCGAACATGGTAGAACCCACTTGATTATCGATCATTGATGTATACCATTAACAAGTGCGAGGGAAATCACCATTGATGTCAATGAATCCCAAGGTACTATAGTACAATCCATCGACTGTGAATAAATGAGTTGATATCGAACACTCGATGGAATCTCTCGATCAGGGGTCAATGATGTAAACCCACTGTCGAAAGAAAGGAACTTGCCATTGAGGCATGCAAGCTCCAAGGTACTAAAAAATTTCTAAGTCTCAATCCCGGATAATGTGCTGATGTCGACAGAACAAGACTCGTCATAGGAGGGCCTTGATGTATCCCATATCAGTGACACGAAATGAGTAACAGAGTTTGAAAGTGAAACAGAGCATGTGACAATTGGACTTTGGACACAGGGAAGGCCTGTTGGAGATATGGCTATAATAGAAGACTGAAGCAGATGG
>ML810552.1:75344-85777 GCA_009831015.1 Picea engelmannii | reverse complement strand
CATTATTCTTCTAAATGTGTTGGATCTTGAGATCCTTCTGGATCTATTGCAAGAGATCCCTTCTCCTGCAAATACCCTTTAAAGCTTAACCATTTAAACATGTGTGAGTACATACCTCTGATGGCATTTGCAAGTAGTGGTAGTAGTGGTAATGATCACCAACTCTTAAAAACTTCAAGAGTGACTGCGACTGATACTTCAACTAATACTGCAACTGCAATTGATACTGCAACTGATTCTGAGACTGCAACTGCAATTGCAACTTAAGGTTTTATGAGGAAACCGTAGTTTTTCAAACTTCAAATTTTGAAATTTTGATACAGAGGATATATGCGCTGAGCTGAGGCGAGTAAGCTAGTGCAGTCAGATTTCTGAAAATCCAAATTTTACCCCCTCAAACTTGACCAACGGATTTCCGGAATGGTGCTTCTAGTTTTTTGGTACTTCTGGTACTTCTCGTACTTTGTGAAAACTAGGGTTTCACTTTCCGAGAGATCTACCCACTAAAAAGGTACGCTGAAGGTGCCAAAGAATTCCTTAGGTTAGGGCGCACTTTTCTAGATGGTTTTGAGGATGAAAATCTTCTTCAATAAAAAGCCCTAATTTTCATGTACGGCAACAATGACGTTTTTCTTCTTCTTGTGAATGATGCTCTCTTCAGCTTAGCTCTAAAACCATGTTAAGGTTTAAGCTATTATTAGGTTTCTTTTCAATTCACTAGATAACCATAGCATAGATAGGATCACTAAGAAATACACAATCACAAGAGACACATCATTTATCCTGGGAAATCCTCATGGGGGAGAAAACCCAGCAAAAACTTCCTTAATATAGATAGCCAATACAATGCCAAGAGAATAAACCAAACAATACAGAAAGTCCTCTCTCAAGGATGCGCCTCTCTCTCTCTTCCTTCTTCTCCAACTGCAGCTCCAAACTTGCACTCTAATGAACAAGTGAGTGAGTGAACAAATGAGGCGTTGGCCTCCTTTATTTATACAATCTGGCAGGAGTTGAAAGGACGTGTCTTTTCACTGGCAAGGCTAACTTCTCTTTCTAGGTGGTTATAACCACTTTAATATATCTGTGGGCCGACTTCTCATTTTTGGGTGGTTATAACCACTTTAATATATTTGGTGGGCCGACTTCTCATTTAGCATATTACAATTAGGGTTTGACCAATCCGCAAAAGGGGATTTGGTCATTTACAATACCTGACATGATCAATCCACAAAAGGGGATTAATCTAATGAATAATACAACAATAATAAATAGAATACTCTTTGCAGTTACAATATTTCAACAGCAATATGGATCAAAAAATACTCAATAAGCATTTAAAATGTGTCAATAATATGGAAGGCCATGGTTTAGCATTCTCACTAGGGGGGAATTTGCTAGGGTGGAAAGTTGGAAGAGACAAAGTTAAGGTCGAAATAGATCCATGGGTGGGGAGCACAGGTCTGTATAAACTTCCTAACAATTTGCTTGCAACTCTTCAAAGAAAAGGAAACCTTAACCTAGCTAAAGCAGTTCTCCAAGGTTGTCCATTATCTAGCACCAAGAGTCGGAAAATGCAAATCAATTAAATTTGGGTGGTCATGAAGAGAAGTTGCGGAAAGCATGTATATCAAAATTGAAGGCAAGTCATCTTGAAATTGAGGAGGTGGAAGATGAATTGGTTTGGTCCAAGAATTCTACTCTAGGGATCTACACTCCAAAACTAAGTTACAAGGCTATGTATGAAAATGATAGGCCTGAATATTTTTAATGATGATAGAAACCACTATGGAAATTCAAATCTCCATTGAAGCTAAGAATCTTTATGTGGTTATCCATAAAGAATAAGGCCCTCACCTAGGAGGCTCTATAGAGGAGGAACAATCATGGTCCTAGTAGGTGTGTCTTATGCAAGGAGTGAGAGGAAACCATATGTCACTTGCTAATTTCATGTGCATATGCTAGACAGGTTTGGGAGGAAATGGAAAGATTGACAAGGGTAAGAGGATGGAAAGGTTCAAKTCAATTGCAAAGTGCTTGATTTACAAGCAAAAGAAGCAAAGGATTAAAGAATTTAAAGCCCTCCTTTTTATTGTTGACTAGGATATTTGAATTTTGGCTTGCAAGGAATGCTAGTGTATTTGACAATAAATGCATTATTGCCTTTCAATGTGAATCCCAATGTAGGTCGACTATTGCTAGCTACAAGTGCCCTCCAAGAAGCATGCCTCAAAGGCACTTTAATCATGAGCCAACTAGAAGGTCGAGAGCTTGGGGCTATTTTGATGGTGCCAATCAAAGTGACCCTCCCATTTGTATAGCAAGGGGAACCCTCTTCATATCTAATACTCGTTGCTTTAGGTACAAAGCAAGCCTAAGCGAAGGTTCTATCAACTATGTAGAACTTCTAGCTTTCAAATTGTTATTATCTTTAGATTCAAAAAAAGGAGGTTCACAAGTTGCAAATCTTTGATGATTCTCTGGTTGTTAAAAATTGCATGTGTTGTAGATTTAGGATGGGAAACTTGTTCCTAAATTTCGTTTGTGAGATTATCCAAAGAGTGCAAAATGTTTTTTACTACACCTTGTTTTTTCATGTCTATAGAGAACTCGGTATGGAAATTAATTCCTTATCCAAAGATCGACTTCATATGGAAGTTGGGCTTTGGACAATGTTGGAATCCAAGGATGGCTTCTTTTGATTTACAAGAAAAAGAAGCAAATGCTTAAAGAATATAAAGCCCTCCTTTTTATTGTTGACTAGGATATTTGATTTTTGGCTTGCATGTAATGCTAGTGTATTTGACAATAAATGCATTCATGCCTTTCAATGTCCATCCCAATGTAGGTAAACTATTGCTAGCTACAAGTTCCCTCCAAAAAGCATGCCTCAAAGGTATTTTAATCATGAGCCAACTAGAAGGTCGAGAGCTTGGGGCTATTTTGATGGTGCCAATCAAGGTGACCCTCCCATTTGTATGGCAAGGGGAACCCTCTTCATATCTAATACTCATTGCTTTAGGTACAAAGCAAGCCCAAGGGAAGGTTCTATCAACTATGTAGAACTTCTAGATTTAAAATTGTTATTATCTTTAGATTCAAAAAAAGAGGTTCACAAATGGCAAATCTTTGATGATTCTCTGGTTGTTGAAAATTACATGTGTTGTAGATTTAGGATGGGAAACGTGTTCCTAAATTTAGTTTTTGAGGTGATCCAAAGAGTGCAAAATGTTTTTAACTACACTTTGTTATTTCATGTCTATAGAGAACTCGGTATGGAAATTAATTCCTTATCCAAAGATCGACTTCATAAGGAAGTTGGGCTTTGGACAATGCTGGAATCCAAGGATGGCTTGGTCCAAGAGTTTTCAAAATAAGTTTGTTAAAGTTTTTTTTGTTGGGTACATCAATGGTTGATTATCTACATTTCTGATCAATGTAACATGGTAACAGCATAGCGTTGAAGGGTTATAGATATCATGCGATCTTTTTTTGTTGGGTACATCAATGGTTGATTATCTACATTTCTGATCAATGTAACATGGTAACAGCATAGCGTTGAAGGGTTAGATATCATACCAGCTTTTTGTTTTCCAACTATGAATGATTACACAGCACAAAATGAGTTATTAAACCACACATACATTCTCCCTATCCTTCACCCACTCCCACTGTGGAATCTGCATCAGTTGGATTGTTTGGGACTGTCTTAATTTTCCCACCCACTAAACCCAAAAAAACAAAATCAAAAAATCTCAAAAAGGCAACACAGATATTATGAGAAATAATAAACATAAACTGTTATATATATGATAAAAATATTAAAAAAAGACCAAAAATCATAAACTCTGAACAAGTGAAGTAGTTGGAGATCAAATGTATTCGAAATGAGAATGATAAATAGTAGAAAATGAGATAGACTAACCACACATACCTCTGAAATCTGGCATCAGCTGGGCTGTTTGGGACTGCCTTGATTTCCTTACCCACCGAGCCAAACAAAGACAAAACCAAAAATCTTATAAGAAATCTTTACAAGACAACAAAAATTTCATGAGAAACATTAAAAACAGACTGTGATATATTATAAAAATGTTAAAGAGAGATCAATTATAATTGAAATGAAAATGACTCCATGGGTTTTGCACTGAAAGATGACTCGCTCTCTACCCTCCACCTTCCTTTACCTGCATTGCCTCTAGATTTTTAAAAACACACATAATATAATTATTTTTAAAAACACACATTATATAATTATGCAGCCGAAAATTAGTTATTATGAGAGATCTTGAAAAGACAACAAAATTTTCACAATAAATATTAAGCATGCACTGTAACATATTTTTTTTAAAGAAATAAAAAATAAACCCTAAATAGATAACAAGGGAGGAAATCATTTGATTATCTGTAATAAGAGTAATAAGAATGAATAAGCATGCACTGTAACATATTTTTTTAAAGAAATCAAAAATAAACCCTAAATAGGTAACAAGGGAGGAAATCACTTGATTATCTGTAATAAGAATGAATACATGGGATTTGGGTTTTCCAACAAAAAAGACTCATCCTCTGCCCCTCTCACACACGGACATTCAACAGCTACTCCACCTCCACCTTTCCCTGCATTGCCTCTAAATTTAAAAACACACCCTATATATATTCATGTAACAACACACCCTATATATTCATGTAACAAACTGAGTTAAAATCAAATCATGCGTACCTTGATAGCCTTCGCCTGCACCCACTGCATCTGCGAAATCTGCATCAGCTTGGCGGTTTGGGTTTCCTTAATTTCGCACCCATTAAACCCAAAAAGAAAAGAAAAAAGAAACTGAAATCTGCATCAGCTTGGCGGTTTGGGTTTCCTTAATTTCGCAACCATTAAACCCAAAAAGAAAAGAGAAAAGAAACTATGAAAAAAAGTAAAATGAACAAATAAGAAATCACAATGAAAAGATAAGATACCAGACCAGAAATAAGCATGGCCATGCTGAAAATGCAAAGAAAACTAACAACCAAAGCAAAAAAACAGAAACCGATGGAAACAGCAAAAAGATGACTCGCAGAAAAACACAGCACGCATAATCTAACTGTGCTCCGCGTCCAAGGACAGCCAAGGACACCATCCCATCCAGTCTTCCCTTTCCGGCGCTCCTCTCCCGCCCAAGCGCTCCTCCACCCTCGCCTCCAAGGCAATTAACGAATGCTCCTCTGCTGCCCAGCCCAGCCCTCCATCAACACGTCGACGACAATTAATGAATGAATAAGAGTTAGGGCGAGTTGGCTTCTATTTTTTATTATGTGTTTTTTCGGATTTTATGGTTTTTTTTTCAATAGATCCGTTACCTATGTTGTGATATGCTGCTATCATCATTAAAAGGACAACAATACGGCCCATCATCCATTATAACAACAATACGACCCATCGTCCATTATCGACTTTGAACAACGATAGAACGATATTATGGTTCAACTTAAATTATAGTTTGCTCGTGATTTCTTTCATTGCTAAGAATTTCGGGTATTCTGGTAGATCAAGCACCTTAATAAAATTTAAAACGCATCATAAAAATAGTTTAAATCTGTGTTTTGAATTATTTTTTATCGAACGCATCATAAAAATAGTTTAAATCTGTGTTTTGAATTATTTTTTATCGAACATTTGTATATGACTATAGCAAACTATTTTTATAAAAACTATTAAATTTTTTTCATACAAATTTATTTGAGAAATATGTCAAATTGGAAATTATATTAAAGTTGTTAATATAAAAGTGAGGTTGTTTAATTTTGTCATATGTTTCTACTCTTTAGAATTTGATTTGATGATGCAAAAATTAAGAGATTCTATCAATTTGGAATTCTGAACAATTGTTTTACGATCTAGATCGATTCAAAATTGTGTAAAATTGTAAAGGAAATTGTTTCACCATGTAAATCTCTTAGATCTTGATAAAACTTTAGTAATGCTTAAAATTTCTATTTGATTCTTATAAGATTTGTGGCTGAAAATAAGGTCCATTTGCCCCAAGATTAGCTTACTCCTACAAATACTTTAGGCAAGCCTTAAACACCAAATGGACTTGTCATAAATGCTTTCCATGGAGCCTTGATGTTGCATCAAGGTTGCAAGGAAAGCATTTATGGCAAGTTTGCCTATAGCTTAAAGCTTGCCCAAAATCTTGTATATATGTCATTAACTATACTAGGAGATGGATTACAACAAAAAAAATTAGCAGGATTGACTAAGATGTTCACTAACTAGAACAAAAACTACCTTCAAGTCATTAAGTTTGTGCATGGTCTAAGTATGGAGAGAGGATGAAGACATCGCGTGTGCATATCATAAAAGAAAGTTATTACCACCATCACTTGTGCCCGACATGGAGGAGAAGAAACTAGAATTAAATATCAGAAGGAGTGTATTAAAAAATGAAAACCTTGGCATCGTTCAAGTGTAATATCCTTACTCATATGCACCTAAGCAATTACTTAAATGGGAAGATATGTTTGAAGATGTCACTTTAACACTTAAACATGTAGTTGTGAATGAGAATCAAATATTAGTTTTTGTACCTTGCCTCATCCCTTTACTAAGGCAACAATAGTAGTTGTTGAAATGTGAGAAAACAATCCTTCATTCATTTGGGGATTATTGATCGATTTCATGTTGCAACGTGATATACAAATTAATTTCAAAAGTGACCATGAAGCACCTGAAACCTTTGTTGAGCGAATTCATAGGAGAAGAACAATTTGGTTTCCTACAAAATAGGAAGATACATGATGCAATGGCAGGAGACTTTCCACTCAATAAAAGCAAAGAATTTAAAAGCAACAATTCTGAAATTGGACTTTTCCAAAACCTATGACAAGGTCAACTAGACTTCCTCATACCGATATTGATCCAAATGGGTCTAAAATTAAGATCGTTGAACTAACTTACGAGATGTCTACAGATCGCTTCATTTGTCATCTTGATTAATGGAGCACCATCTTATTTCTTTAAAGCCTCACGAGGTCTCAAACAAGGTTGTTTGTTGTCCCCCTTTTTGTTTTTGATCATTACATAAGCCCTGAGTAGGTTACTAAAGGAAGCAAGGCAACAAGGGGCCCTCAGAAGAGTGAATGTATTAGATAGGGAGGAGGTAATGCATCTTCAATTTCTGGATGATATTTTCTATAGTGTAAAGGGTACTTTTCACGATGCGAGGGCTTTGAAGAACAGTCTAGACCTCTTATACAAAGTTACAGGCATGTCCATAAACTCGGATAAATCTTGCATCATCCTAAACAACTGCTCAGAACCAGAATCCAATTTGTTTATGTCTCTCCTTCCTGCTCTAGTAAAACCTCTAGACGAAGGTTTTAAATATCTAGGATTTTACCTTAAACCCACCAGTTATATAAAAAGGGATTGGGACTGGCTCATTCGAAAACCTACAACAAGGTCAACTGGAATTTCCTCAGACCGATATTGATCCAAATGGGTTTAAAATTAAGATCGGTGAACTAGCTTGTGGGATGCCTGTAGAGCGCTTCATTTGTCATCTTGATTAACGGAGCACCATCTTATTTCTTTAAAGCCTCAAGAGGCCTCGGACAAGGTTGTCTGTTGTCCCCCTTTTTATTTCCGATCATTATAGAAGCCCTGACCAAGTTACTGAAGGAAGCAAGGCAACAAGGGGCCCTCAAAGGAGTGAATGTGTCAAATAGGGAGGAGGTAACACATCTTCAATTTGTGGATGATATTTTCTACAGTGTAAATGGTACTTTTCACGATGCAAGGGCTTTGAAGGATAGTATATACCTCTTATGCAAAGATACATGCATATCCATAAAATTGGACAAATCTTGCATCATCCTAAACAACTGCTCGGAACCGGAATCTAATTTGATTGTCTCTCTTCCTGCTCTAGTAAAACCTCTAGACGAAGGTTTTAAATATCTAGGATTTTACCTTAAACCCACCAGTTATATAAAAAAGGACTGGGACTGACTCATTCAAAAAATAGAACCCAAGATAGCGATATGGGTAAACCGGCTTTTATCTAGAGGGGGCATACTAGTATTGTTGAAAACAGTACTCCAAGGAATTCCAGTCTACTAGAATTCAATAGTGGTTATACCTAAGGCGATTTTAACCAAAATACATAAACTGAGCTTCCAATTCTTGTGGTTGCGTAAAAAAAAAAAAAGCACCACACCTCGCCAAACGACATGTGATCGCCTGCCCAAAAGAGTATGGAGGATGGGGGATAAAAGAAATACAAATTCTCACCAGAGCCCCTGTAGGAAGAAATATTTGGAGATTAACTATGGGAGAATTGTTGTGGATTTGTGTAGTGTCCTCCAAATACTTCCCAAATATATCCATAAGTGACTAGTTCCATTCTCCCCGCAAATCTACAAAAGGATCCATAATATGGAAAGCACTGGTAAATGCATTCTCGTTGGTGGGTAATTGGACAGTTTGGAAGGTTGGAAATGGCAGAAGTATTCAAATCAGGAAGGACCCTTGCTTGGGAGTTGGTAATAGTTATGTCTTATTTGCTCCCCTAATCGAATATTTAAGGGAACATTCAATTATAAGTTTAAACGATGCAAAGGTCGGATTTGTTAGAATATTGGATGTGCTCGTTTAACCATAGACAATATAGCAATATTGTCACCCAACCATAAGCCGAAGCCACCCCCGAGCACCTTAACCTTGACAGAGAATCATTCCGGAAGCAAACCCTAGGCTAGATAGCCAAACAAGATAGTGCACCTCTCTCCAGGGATAGCACACCAAGCAAGAATAACTAGAAGAGACCAAGCAGAAAGTCCAAACCATCACCAAGAGAGAATCTTAGCCAAAACCGAAACCTGCTAGTTGCAGCAGCTGCAACTGCAGTCCTTCTCCAAACTTGCGCACAAACTGGCCAACTACAGTGTGCACAAGTGTACTTCTGCAGTTCTGAGAATGTTGGCCAAAATGAAGACTGGCCTCATGTATTTGTACTGTTTTTGGCAGACTGTTTGGGCCAACCTCTCATTCTAGGTGCTAATTTACTTAGTATATAACATTTCCTTTAGCCAACTTCTTCTCTTGGAGTCTAATAACCTAATACGAATCATTCTCTTGAGCCGACTTGTCTTCTAGGGTTCTTAACCAATTATTTAGGGTTTCTTCTTGCTTTCCAGAATATTCTATTATCGCCAGGTTTACACGTGGAGGTAAATACCTCCCGCAGCTACCATGATATCAACACTCCCTCCTAGCTAGGGAGGTATTTAAGGCAATGGTCTTGAGCATAAACATATCATTGAATCGGTAGCATCATCATAGCCACACAGTCTATCTCATCATCAAATTCACGAGCACCATCATCACTATCAGTATCATGTGATAGCATCAACTGCATCATCTCTCAAAGCCATACTGCATCTGAGTAATCAGGCATGATCCTGAATAAGTCACTCACTCCACAAAGTGATACAAGAACCATTCTTCTAATCCGAACATATGTCCTAGAAGAATAATTGTTCCAACAGATGCTGGAAGCCACACCATGGGCTATAAGGACTATTCTTCTAATCCGGACATGCGTCCTAGAAGAATAACTGTCCTGGACCATTTTTCGCCTGGAGAATGTCAGTCCACCAACACACTAACTATTTATCTAGCTGATAATCTTCATGCCAATCAGAACAATGTCATTTAATGGGACATAATTGTGTCTATCCATAGTAGTACAATTCAGTGGTACATTATCATACCAAGTAGCACACAGCTACTTAATCAGTGACACATAGTCATAACCAGTGGAACACATCCACCACAGTAGCATACAACTACTATCCAGAGACATACAGTGTCCATAGCAATTATATCATCTGATATCAACCTGTATAGAAAAACAATGTCATGATATAAACTGAATCATCTGGGTCATTATTCCACTCACATCTGTGAGATCTGGAAGAGCATCTGCCCTTAGAGAGTGAAACATCAACGATGAGCTATCTGGACTATTCTTCTCAAGCAAGGAAGAATAACTGTCTTGATTTCTGAACCTGGACCATTCACCTATCCGAGCCATTCCTCTGGCGCTAAACAAAGTGCAACCTGGAGAGAATGAGTCTTCCCTAGGGAATTCATGTCCCTGATTGTTGAACCTGGACCATTCACCTATCTGGGCCATTCCTCCGACACTAAACAAAGTGCAACCTGGAGAGAATGAATCTGCCCCAGGGAATAACTGTCTGGACCATTTCCTAAGGAAATGACTATCCTGCACCAACCTCCAAAATGGACCATTCTTCGAAACTACTCACAACTGTGAGCTTCGAAAGAATGATTGTTCGGCGAGGCGGACCAATATTCTTGACCACTACTGAGAGTTATCGTCAAGAAGAGAGATCGTCCTAGACCATTCCCCCACACT
>ML810552.1:40138-75093 GCA_009831015.1 Picea engelmannii | reverse complement strand
AGTAACCATTCTGACACCATATCTCTGTTATTGAAAGTTTTCACCATGCTTCTGCTATGCATTGGAGGTTCTCCACCAAGTTGTCTTCTTCCATCTGCATACAAGGGTCTCTTTCTGGTATACCTCAAAGCCTTGAGGTTTCTCTTCATACGCTCTTTGTTCAATTATTCTGGAGAACAATCTTTGCATTCATCTGATGTCAACTCCAACCCATGGATATTGTGGACGATATAATGGCTCATGTAGAGGTATGTCTGGCTTACTGGAACAAGCAATCATAATAGTCTTCTCCCTCCATCTAGGAGAACCTCTAGTTCTGGATCTCACAATGCTTACATTCATTAGTCTTCCATACACTGTTCTTCATCACAACTTTCAGTTCCTCTGCTTGTTTTCTTTTAGTGAGTTCATATCAAGTTGGTAGTCTTGTGATTTCTTGATACAATGACTGGTTGTTCTGGCTTTTCTTTCTTTCTTGGAATCTTCATGTTATTCCTCATGTTTCTCTTTAGCTCTTGGGTTCATGGAGTTTTCTATAGATTCCATGCCCTAAAGATTCCAACTTCTTTCTTTTATCATAGGATCATGGATGTGGATGGACAACCAGGGATATTTTAAGGCTTCTTTCTGAAGAAGACTTCTTCTAAAGTCACACTTAACACATGCTACTTTTCATGGTTGCTACCATTGATGGGAACATGGATAGATACTTCATCATCTTCAATGGATCATATTATTTAGGATTAGCTCCCTCATAATCCTTGCTTCATGCATGAATGCATTCTCTTCTTTTGGAATTCTGTAATCAGCTCCCTCCAACTAGGAGAGCCCACGCTTTCGTCTGCATCCTTATTGCCTTCTACAAAGAGTCATAAGTCCTTTTCCAATTTCCTCTTGATTGCTGACTTCTTTTTGTTTTTACTTCTTCTAGGTTTCTTCAAGTTTGATTTTGATTTCGGCTTATCTTGCAGTTGTTACTTATGTAATAGATTCCACATGAATTGTTACCAGGGGTTGTTGATGTACTTCATCCTTTCATGTGTATTGCCTGATTTGTAGTCATCGTGATAGCAATCCTTTTTTTGTTGTTTCTTCCATAGCTATAGTTTCTCTTTGACCATATTATCTTCTAAGAAACAGATATGCAAGATATGTACAGTAAACATGGTATGTACAAGAACTATGAAGAGTATTGTTACCTTGTCTTAGAAGAAGAAGTTTGTTTTATCGTGCTTGGTCTTCTTTGAGGGTTCCCTTTCTTCGGCAACTGATGCTTTGTGTGTTTCCTTCCTTTTCTTTAGCTCGAGACAATGACTCTTGTAGTGAACATATTTTCGACAATTGAAGCATTGTATTTTTGACATATCTTTCTCTTGATTTGGTTTCTTCCTGAAGCCAAACTTCTTTTTGTTCCTGGAATTCTTGAATCTTGTTGTGAAGGCTTGATCATCGTATTTCTTCCGGGGTTTCTCTTTTGCACTAATCTTTGATTCTTCTTGTGCACGGCAAGTCCAAAGTTCTTCAAATGTAGGATACTCCTTCCTTGTGTTCATGCTTGTGGCAAATGCATCCCATGTCTTGGGAAGACCATTGAGTACTATATTTACTAGTTCTTTCTCTGAAATGATCTCTTCAATAGCTGTATTCGATCTCTTAACTGAAATATTCTTACAAAGTATGATGCTATGATGTCATCATCATTCATTTTCATGTCACAGAGCTCATTCTTCAAACTCATTACCTGCCCAATGTTTCTGACTGAGAAGAGGTTTGTTAGGGAATCATACATCTTCTTATATGAGTCAAGATGGGAGATGTAGGGTATCAAGTGGTATTTTATAAAGTCCGCTATGATACTCATGGAATTGATGTCATTGTCTTTGAACTCCTCCATAACTGCAACGTTCTGCGTTTCTTCTCTTTTCCTTATTCAAACTCTGGTTCCACAATCTTTCCTTTCATGATATCCAACACTTTATTCTTGGCAAGGATGAGATCAATCCTTGTCTTACATGCTCTAAAGTTAGAAGCCCCTTCTAACTTGTTTTCTAACTTCATAGAGTAAGTCATAACTTCTTTGACTTGGTCAACCCTTGATTTTGACCAAAAAATCAAACTTGACGTTTTAGCTTGCTGAGAGTATCAGGAGATGCGCTAGGCTAGGGTGCATTAGTCTATCCATAAATTAGGTCAATCCCTTCACTTAAGGTGCCTCAACGAGAGAGTTAGGGTTTCATTGTTGCAGCAAAAACTGGCTGCAACTGAGCAAATCCTCCCAATCTATCTTCCAACGGTTAGACTGTCTGAACATAGTGTGGGCCCATAACCTGTTAGAATATTGGATGTGCTCGTTTAACCATAGACAATATAGCAATATTGTCACCCAACCATAGGCCGAAGCCACCCCTGAGCACCTTAACCTTGACAGAGAATCATTATGGAAGCAAACCCTAGGCTAGATAGCCAAACAAGATAGCACACCTCTCTCCGGGGATAGCGCACCAAGCAAGAATAACTAGAAGATACCAAGCAGAAATTCCAAACCATCACCAAGAGAGAATCCTATCCAAAACCGAAATATGCTATTTACAGCAGCTACAATTGCAGCCCTTCTCCAAACTTGCGCACAAACTGGCCAACTACAGTGTGCACAAGTGTACTTCTTCAGTTATGAGAATGCTGGCCAGAATGAAGACTGGCCTCCTATATTTATATTGTTTCTGGCAGACTGCCTGGGCCGACTTCTCATTCTGGGTGTTAATTTACTTAGTATATAACATTTCCTTTAGCTAAATTCTTCTCTTGGAAGCTAATAACCTAATACAAATCATTCTCTTGAGCCGAGTTGTCTTCTAGGGTTCATAACCAATTATTTAGGGTTTCTTCTTGCTTCCCAGAATATTCTATTCTCATCGGGTTTACACGTGGAGGTAAATACCTCTCATAGCTACCATAATATCAACAGGATCCCCCCAGCCAAGAGGCTAAAATGGATGGATCACAGCGACATCCTTGGACATTCTAGAGAATCTAACAGAGGAATGGAACTCCTTCGTCAATAAACTATGCGAAAAATTTATCTCGATTGAAGAAGGGACGGAGGATTCTCAAGTGTGATCAAAAAATCCAAAGAATGGATCTTTCACAACAAAATTAGGCTACAATGCTTGGTTCAAAGAGAACTTTAATGACCCAAAAAAATGGTGGTGGGGACTGCTATGGAAACTCATCGTCCCACCGAGATGAAAAATCATGCTTTGGCTAGCCCTAAATGACAAATTACTCATGTGGGAAATGGAATCAAACGAGGATGGTGCGGACCCAACTGGTGTTCTTTATGCAAAGATAATTATGAATCCTTGACTCATTTACTCATCCTTTGTCCTTATGTAGCCCAGGTGTTCAAGCTAGTCAAAGAAAAACTTCATGCTAAGGAAGAATGGAAAAATAATAGCCTCAAAGAGTGCATCAAAGACTGGCTACATGATAGATCAATAAGATTGTATGTAGGACTCTTGAGCATCCTTATCAATAATTTGTGGTGGGCCTGGAATACAAGAATATTTAAGGATAAATTGGTGCCCCGAAGGTTTTAGCATCCCTCACCATCAATTAGGCTGAAGAATTCAAAGAAAATCTGAAAGAGAAAATACCACAAATCGTGATTCTACCTGACATAGACTATGAGATACCATGGGGATATTTTGATGATGCTAGCCAGGGGAACCCACCTACGTGTGGAGTGGGGGTGGTTCTCTTCATCAATCATAATCATTATATTCACATAAGATATGCTCCACGATCAGGGAAAAATAATAGGGCATAATTCATAGCCTTGTGGACCCTACTCAAGACCACCCAAAAAAGGATGTCAGGAAGCTACATGTGATGGGGGATTCAAAGCTAGTGATGTATTGCGAAAGAGGAAAAAATCCAACCCAGGACATTCACCTTTCCACTATCTTGAGGGATATCAAGGAAACATTCCAATCCTTCGAATGGATTTCTTTTTCACACATTCTTCGAGAACTAAAAAGAAAGGCGGATTAATTATCCAAAGAAGCTCTGAGCCTTCCAATGGGAGCCTTTGGACACTATGAATTTCTCAAAGGAGAAGAAATAGAAGTAATGGACTTTCGTCTTTAGTTTTGAACTAGGGCAATAACAATTTGTTTTTGTTTTAGCTGAAAAAAAATAATAAAAAAAAGAGAGAGAAAAATGTTGTAATTTTTATAATGATCGGTAATGACAGGTATTAGATAGAGGAATAGACCCCTCACAGAGGTGTCTGAATTTTACTATGATCTGGTAGTTGGAATGTGGCACCACCATGCGAACAACCAAATTCAAACTACAATAGGTGTAGAGTCAAATATTGGACCCATGGTAAATATGTTCATAATAGTGACGAATAATAGTTTCTATGTAACCAATTAGTATCCATATTACCTCTTGAATAGTTTTAAAACACCTTATTAAATCATTATCCTTGTAATATATCCTTGGATCGGGTGATAGTTGGAGAGCAGAGAGGGGATGGAGGTGGTACCATGGATCACATGTTGGGTCTCCCGTGCATGTAGTCAGTCGTGTGTCCTCGGACAATCCCCGTCCCCTATACTTCCCAAAGCAAGCACGATTATGATTTGGATAGTTCAGTTTCGACAGAGGCGACAGAGGTGGTGGGAAGGTACAGATCTAATGGAAATAGTCCTAGACAATCTTAAGTTGTCATTCATGGCAACATCTTCCACTCTAGTGCTTGTCGTGGCAACCAAATCCTTACATGTGCAGACGAAGGGGTAAGTATGACTCTGCAAAGCATTATTGTTATGGTTAACGGTTTCATTTTTGATCTTTTTGGTGATTGGTATATGGTTGTACTATGCTCTCTTATGGCTCTGTGAACTACCCATATGAAGCATGTCCCTGTCCGCAAAACTAGTGTTGCCATTGCAACTGAAGATGCAACAACGTGATACAAAAATTTGGTCTCCCCCTCTACTCAGGCTATTATTCATCATGTCGAAGAAGATGTAAAAGTTATCAGGGCTCATCGGGAGGATGAAGACATTGACCAACAAGTGGGGGATCTCGTTCTAGACCTGGGCACTAGCAAGAGTCAAGATACGAAATTCCACCGCACTGTGGAACTCTATTGGCATACCAAAACTTTGGTTGCCCAAGTAATGCTTCCCAAAGAGAAAGACTATAAGGAGTTTTCTCAGTGGCTTGAAGCTATAGAAAATTGAAACATGTTATTGCTCATGTTGGTTTCATGGGTGGTCAAGAAAATGGAGGCGTTATTCGATTGTCGCGCTAAGTCACCTCGAAAGATTACCCCTTCCAGATTAACTTGGTTAAGGAAGCTATTGTTGGGACCTCCAAGTTTTCTTCCCAAGTCCCCCCACCCCTCCATGATGTCTGAGATCTTCACTTCCTTTTCATGTTCTTACTTCAACTTTATTTGGTCCCCATAATGTTATTGTTGTTCTCTATATATATCCCACTTTACTCCTTTTAGAAGAGGGTCTTATCTCATTTTTTATAGTTTGGAAATGCTACCGTTTATTTTTTAAGGCTGTCAAACTTCATGACTCTTAGAACTTGTGATGGACATTGATGTGCCATGGGAATCCCTGATAGTACCTAAAATTATGTACATTTTGCTTATATTATAATAGAAACTTCTGCTTACCTACAAAAAAAAACTATCCTTGTAATATAGGTTGTAGATAAAGAAATTTTGATATTTAACTTGTCATCAAAATTTTATATGTTTGAGATCACTTAGAGACAATCAAGGTTGAAGGAAAAAACATTTAAGAGATAATGAAATATCAAAAAGTTGAGAACTATATCAAAGTAACTGGAAAAATTCAAATTAAGATTGAGATACCCCAAATAAAAATATGTTAAAAATACTAATTATGCCTTTTAGTTATAAACATAGGCCCTGCAAATAAAATATGTTGTATCCACATTAGTCATAAAGAAAAACAATATATAACTATTTAATAGTGATATAAATAATAAATAATAAATTAATGTCATAAGTTCATCGTATTATTTTGCATCATCACTTCTATTGAATGGAAGTCAAGCAACCTAAGCTCTCGTAAGGGGAGATTCTTACCAAAATGTGAAGCAAAATTAGAGTTTGAATGTAATACCCCTAGGCTAAACCCCAATTGTAATGTAAATGTACATATAGGCTAGTGAGTTGTGGGCGCACAAGTTTTGGGTATAGTTTAGAGTGTGTGCCCGTTTCATAGCTTTGTGCGCACCTGAGTTAGTGCACGAGTATTTTCGTGTGTGCGAACCAAGGGAAGAGTGTGCACGCATTTCATATCTTTGTGTGCACCTAAGTAAGTGTGTGATGATCGCTTCAAAGTGTGCACCAGACCGTGTTTGTAGCCAGGATATTTTGGGGTCGGAGAGCCTTTGTATATATGTATATTAAGGCTAGAGTGCCTGTGTGGTTATTAGGCTAGAGAGCCTGGATTGTGACAAAGGCCAGTGTGCCAACTTTTGTATAATGTAATTGCACTTAGTTATTAATAAAAACATATCATTGCACATAGACCAAATAGACGAAAAAAAGACAGGGGGCTAAACTCCACTAGAATGGGAAAGATGTGTGAAGCTTAAAGGAAATATTTTAATAATATCTTCAAAAGTATATTTATGGGATATGTATTTATCCTAAGTTCCTAAGGAATGGGAATGGATCATCGAGTGGAGCTAAGTTAGCTCTTAAGGTGACAAGTATCTAGTTATAATCATGCAAATATATTGTTGAGCCTTAGTGTATCCTGGGGAGATTCACTCGTTCCTTCATCATGTAGACCAACTTTCCTCTACAATGCATCTGTATCCTATTGTAACTTGTTGCCATCTCATAACCCTGTGCTTGGAAAGGCCTGTGCGCTATTGAATAGGTGGGTTCTTAGGCCCATGTGCTATTGAAGAAGCAGGTTTTCATGCCCGTGTTTGTCGAAGAAGCAGATTATCGAGCCCATGTTTGTCGAAGAAGTAGGTTGTCGAGCCGGTGTTTGTCGAAGAAGCAGGTTGTCATGCTCATGAGCATTCTCTCTAGGTGAGAGAACTGCTAGGAATTGATTTCCCAAGGTGCCCAGTTGCAGCTACAGGACCTTGAGAATTCATGCCCAACCTATAGTTGAAGTCTTAGAACAAAAGTGGGGTAGTTGAAGGAAATTTGAGCAGAGAAGGGGCACACTTCATGGGGTGGGACATGCATGTGGGGAATGAGGGGTTGTAGTCTTTTGTTGGGGTTGGCACCTTTGGTTGAGTGATTTCACTGTTGATAGACCTTAGCTTGTCTTAGGAACCCTTTGGTGATTTTAAGCCCCAACTCGGAGGTAACTTGTTGCTGAGTTTATGAGCAAGAATGTCTATGGCTAGGAGGAATGTCTAAGGTCTGCGCGCAGTTCGCGGATTACAACAAAAGATAAGTGTCTTCTTATGTGTATTATTCTCTAAGTAATGTACATATACATGTTAAGTATATTATGTGTTACAATTATTTTGTGTTTCATAGCATATGCAAGGCATGGGTCATGATAATTTGTATGTGTTTATATATTGTTTAACATGTGAATGCTTATGCTATTTTTGTTATGGAATTGGCACACAATTATGTTGGTTGTGCATATATTGTTAGTTCTGCATAATTGTCATAGATGTAGAGCTTGGTAGTTTAAGAGCTTCCTGTTAAATAATTATGTGATAACGATCATGGAATTTTGAGGCAAGGCCTGAAGCATCGCGCACACATAGTGGTGTCAGTCGACGCGCGTGAATGGGATAGACCCTGTGTGTGGCATAATAAATGGTTGCGCGTGTAGTTGTATTATGAGTTTATTTCGTGGTAGTAGTTGTTATTTGTTAAGTAACTTCAGCAGTGATAGTATGGGTTTTAGCATGAAGCTAGAAATGTCATGAGTGTTGAGGGACAGTCGACGCGATCGACACAATGACGGTTGAGCGCACATAGTTGCTATGACATAATTATTGTGCGTGGTGTGAGATCGGCTTGGATGCACTAGGAAACCGTAGTTGCACGTAGCACAAGACTAGTTGTGCGTGTTATTGGTTTCAATTAGTTGCTTCCATAGAATAAAGCTTTGATGTCAAATCTTTATTTAGCGAGTTTGTAGTAGTGAAGACGTTACAAAGTGGTATCAAAGCTCAATTGTTTTTTGATGTGGGGATGTTACACTAAGAAATAAAAATTAATAAAAATTATCCAACTTAACGTTTGAGTACAATGGATTTATGTTATCTCTTCAAATCATACTTTTAATTAGGGTTGTGTTGAACACCTTTTGTGCTTTTCCCCCCTCATTCTACTTTCCCACCTCTTTTTATCCTTTATTTCCCCCTTCTATATTTTCCCTTTTCCCATTTTCTCTTTATCCTTTCTTTTTCCCTTTCTTGGTACTTAGTCGATTTTCACGTTTGCGGGGCTTCGGACTTGCGGACACTCGCACTTGCATTATCACTCATTCACCCATGTATAAGTTTGCCCAAGGCTTATAATGATTTGGCGTTTCGGACTTTCAGACCTGCGGACCTACATGATGCACTTCCACTCTCTCCATTGTCCGCCCAATAATTTCCTATACTTAGCCATTTCTTACACTTAGATTCTTGGACTTGTGGACCTTTGGACTCGCATGTCTTCCTTTTCATACTAATCACCGACCCTGACTCTCTGCCACCACCTGTCCCTTCACATTGTTTGATGTCACATTTATTGTTATCCCTACGAACCCAACTACCAAATTTATTGTTGAAGTGGTCATAAATTAATGATGTTGTTACTAAGGCTAGTAATAGTTATTTTGAGTTAATGTTTTTTGTAAAAAAGAAATCTAACTCAAGTTCATTTCACTGTGCAAATTAATATTTCAAGAAAAGTTGACGAGCTTCATTGGAATATCCATGAGAAAATAGTCGTTTTGTGGGGATACCCTCAACCTCTTTGTTATGGAAGATCATAGTTATCATTGGTCATGCTCCTACTAGTATTACTTGAAATTGATGGATAGAGAAAACAACAAAGTATGGACCTATGGAATAGTTCTCGCGGGATGTGTTCCAGAAGTCTTTGAGTGTAAGGACATCGTCACCTAGTGTGTTGATAAGATCATTCAAAACAAAAGAGTCATTGCATTGCAGAATAGCTCTCTTATATCGTTGGCACCTTCAATATTTAGAGAAACGTTGAAATTGCCAAAGCTGAAACTGGTCTATAAAGGGGAAGAAGATAGAAACATTCTAAAAAGTAAGAACAATGGAATAGAGCTCCTTCAAGAATATTTGCATGACCCTACGATAATTCCTAAATACATATCAAGAATTCAGGTAAGTTCTTTAAAGAATCCCTATAAGGAATTTGCCTGGTTATGTACTCGAATTGCTGGCCAAGATTCTGCAAAAACAATTCCTCGACTAGCATTATACATATTTCATTTCGTGGTTCATGAAAATGCTATCTTCGACTGGGTGAAGATAATCTTGAATAAAATCACTGCACAACTAACTAATTTCAAGTATGATAAAATGTTTTACATGTCATCTTATTTGATATTTGTTATTACATATTGTCATACTTTTGAGGGCTTAAACATTGCTTGGAGAATTAAAATAAAGGTTGACCCTGTAACCATGTGGTACCAGGCTCTATGGAGGCAGAGAGTCAACCATCATTTTTATGAGGCGTATTCATATTTTGTATCTAAATTCAAGAAATTGTTATTTGGGGAAGACACTTTGTGGTTATCACTGGAAGCAACAACTTTTCTGAAGGGAAGAGGAGTTCTGGAAAAAATGGAAGATTATAATGTCATCAGGGTTTTTTTCTACTATATTGAAAGACCTATCTTCCTTCCCTATTATATTTTTGATAAGTTGTTCGTCATTGAAATAGCTCGGCAATATAAATTCTGAGAAAAGTAAAGAGCAATTCATACCTCTCCCATGGAAAGTTGGTGAAATTCTTCTTTAGGGAATTTCTAAAATAGATGAATATGTTGTTTATTTCGAGAATTTCGACCTAAAATTCGTAGAGGAAATCAAGGGTTTCGACCCGAATCATATTTTTTATAATCACTTTCTTTCACTTGGGCTCAACCCTGCACTTTTAAAATCAACAATTAGTAAAGAAGAAGAAAATGGTAGTCACCATCCTAGTAATCAAGAAGCCGACATAAATTCTGAAGACATAGAAACTGTCATAAGCACTATTGAGCATCATAAAGAAAGAGGTAAACTATTGAATGATAAAAATGTCCAATCATCGGTTGTCTCGAGGAGAAGTGCCTTGCCAAAAGTGAATCCTTAGCCAATAACATCCCACATGAGAAAAATATAGAGCAATAATTCAAGAGATGATGAAGAGAGGAACCCTCCTAAAGGGACCCTGGAAAATCCTCATAAGCTAAAGGTCAAAATAAAAAGAACTAAGTCACAACAGGAAGGGGATGAAACACATGCTCGAGAAGATGATTTTCTATTGGATAACATGGATTTAGATGTAGATATTGAAAACATTACTTTACCAGATGTAGAAGTATCATATTGAGAAAATGTACAGTTTGTCTCCACACTCATGATCCAGGATGAGACATTTTATGATGAGGAAACATTTGTTGTACAAAATACATCTTTTGAAAAGGAATCCAAGAAATTAGTTTTTTAAAGTACTACAAAGAGTAAGAACGGGAAACTATGGTCTACCATTGACACATGGGATATGTTACCTTCAAAATTATCATCCATTCATAGAGTTACAGGGGATGCACTTGAAGTTTCAATTGCACACATGGAAGAAGAGAATGCCTAGTTGAAAGAAAGAATTAAAGAACTGGAGGCAACCCTCATGCCTCCACCTATTCTGGCTTCTCCCATTGCTATGATTCATCCTGGAAAGAGTCTTCAAGAAAACCCAGAATCAAGTTCGAGGGTCAAAGGAATTTCCAGTTTAATCATGACCACCCGACACTTTGTTGAACAAAATATTAAGAAAATAATGTCATATATCATGGAATTGTGGGATATATCCAAGAGTTTGGCTTCTCTTGGTTTAAGAATTCACAAAGAGAGTGTGGGCTCAGATTGCTCAGTAGTTAAATTTTAATTAGAGCTGGAATGAATCTACATTGGACGAGTGTATGGAGTCGTGGTTGCTGAACAGATCGGCGTCAAAGATTCTCCCTTTACTAACGGCATGGCATATCTGGAAGGAACGCAACTCAACCATCTTTGAAGGTAAGCAACCTTCGGTAACTACTGTGGTTTTAAATATCCTTGGAGCACTCACAAAAAATTCCCGAGATATCAATACAAAGGCTCTGTGATTGAACCCTTTTTTCAGATTTCAAGGTTATACAATGGCCTTTTTTGATGGGGCAATGGAGGCAAGAGGGACCATATGTGGTAGAGGAGGCACACTAAAATGCACCGAGGCACCAGATTACAGGTGGTATATAAACTGTGGTGCAAGGTCAAACACGAAAGAAGAATTAATGGGTGCCTGGACAACACTCACGATAGAAAGACTTCTGGAAATTAAAAATCTGCAGGTTTTGGGGGACTCCAAAGTGATCATTGATTGGCTAAACGCCAAAGGGAACCTTCAAGCCATCAATGTTGAAGCATGGAAGACTAGAATAAGAGAGCAGATGGCAGCCTTTCAAGGTATAAACTTCCAACATATTTATAGATAATCAAATAAGGAGGCTGATTTTCTCTCCAAGAGAGCCCTTTCCTCGCCAAAAGGTAAACTCATTTATTACACTTGGAATGGTGAAAGTGAGGGTCCAACTATACATTTAAATCTGTTCTAATTCTGTAGACCGATTGAGTGATTCTGTGTTTGTTTTTTCTCTTCTCGAGCAAGAAATGATCATCGAGTAGTATTGTTTTTTCACTTTCGATCAGTCAAAAGCCATATTCCCGCAACATCTTTATCAGTTTCAGATGCAGACTGATAGAGATAGATATGAAAGTTTTTTGATGGTTTTTTGTGGAGAAGGAATAATAACTTTGTAATAGTCTTCTCGTTGAAGATGTAAAAATTATAATTAATATAATTTTTGGAGTGATTTTTCTACTGGAAAAAAAAGAATTCAAAATACCAAGGAATATTTAAATTCAAACTTGAAAAACGATGAAGGGTTCTACACTGACGGAGTTGTGATGTTTACAACTAGAGTTTCGGCAATGACAGAGCAAATAAGAAAGAAATAAAATCTACCTTCTCTGAGCTGCATCAAACAATTGAAATCATGCTGGATGGAAAGAATTAATGTGTTGAAAGGTCTTATAACGTAATTGGTTGACTTATCAAGAAGGACAAATGAAGCATATTTAAAAATCCTTGATTCGGATATCGCTGGAACTACCATTGAAGTCTCGAACCCTAAGTATCTTTCAAATTCTATGCTCGTGACTCAACAACATTTCGAAGAGCAAATTGAAGAATTAAAAAGGATATTGGTTGAAAAGTTTGATAATATGATGGAGTTTACACATGATGACATTGACAACTAGTTGGTCAAGTACACAAATAAAAATGAAGACATTCAAAATATATTACAAAATTTATCTATTGATCTCAGAGAAATTGAAAATGAATTGTTTAATGTTAAGATAAAACAAGAAGTAATCGTTGCTCCATTGAGGGACTTTATCCAAGAATGGTTGAATAATTCAGTTGCCAAGATTTCCAAAATTCCAGGTGAGGTAGTTATGACTGGTAACCAAATTGTAACCAGTAAGAGTATAAAGGAAGCACCAAGAAGCAAATGATAGAGAGAGATACCATCATAGTAAGTCCATGCTAATCACATGTTTCTTTATTTATCGATTTTCATCCAGTTATTCTTCTTGTTTGAATAGAAAGGTATAACTGAAATTTGATAACTTTGTATTTGTCTTCTTTCCATATTTTGTTGCTCGACATCCTTTCGCTTTCTTCCTTCTACGTTCTATCTTCTTGTATATGTTTTCTTTTATTGTCCGTGGGAACCCTAGACTCAGTCCTCTGGAAAAACACCTTTAAATTTCAAAGCATTGAAACAGAGTTTATTATTTTTGAGAAATCCAAAGAGAACTATTTCGAGATTAGTTTTGACTGTATCTTATAACTCCAACTTTTGAGTATAAAGTATTTGAAATAGATCCATCATAATCTTCTTTTAAGATATACAAGTATTTACTCTATAAAAGTTCTCTTATGTGTCTGAACCATCTTTGTTTATTTTGATGTGATCATAAATCTTTATTTTCACTATGATGGATGTGAGGAAATTTTGTTTATTTTCTGCAAATGTGTGATGGGTGATATTCCTGGTCCTTTCTTAGGAATTTTCTTTGTATAAATCTTTTATTTTTCAGCGTTTTAAATTTTCTTTGAGCACAAAATATTGGACCATTTTAAGGTCCTATATTATTTCTCGGTCTAATAGTAATCAAGAATATCATAAGCCAAAGAGATGTACGACCTCTATAAAAATGCAGGAGGATTCATATCCTTGTGAGGTTGTCATTTCGGTCCTAACAGATTCAAGCATCAACATGTTGTAATATAATTTTGTAAAATATATTTTAAGAGTAGCGGTTGACGATTCAATAACAAATTGGTTGTCCATGATTAATTTAAATTTGTGGGTGAATGCAAGATAAAGAAAGCTTTGAAAGTGGTTTTGTAAATTCATGCATCATGTTTTCATTTGATAATTATAAATAATGTGACTGATTGTTAATTTATATTTGTGGGAGAATGTAAGTTAAATAAAGTTTTTCAAGTGGTATTGTAAATTCATATATTCACATATTTGCAGTCTCTAGGAAGGAATTACTCATTGTTTTAAACAATTTTCAAAAGGATAAAGACCCTTGCCCATATGGGTGTACTGTTGAATTTTATTTGGACTTCTTTGAGTTGATTGGGGAAGATTTATCAAGGATAGTTGAAAAGGTTAGACTGTCGAGGAAGGTTCATGGGAGCATCAACTCCACCTTTATATCCCTTATTCCCAAGTTTGAGTGTTCTAGAGATTCGATGAATTTAGGCATGTACAAAACTATTTATAAGATCGTTGCTATTATACTTAAGCCTATTCTCTTTAAGTTTATCTCCCTTGAGCAATTTTGGTTTCATGAGAGGAGGAATATTCATGAATCCATAGGATTTGCTCATGATGGTCTCCACACTAGCAAGTTCTCTCAGTCTCCTACTGCAGTTACCAAGTTGGACCTGTCTAAATCTTATGACCAGGTCTCCTAGTCATATCTTCAGCTTCTATTGATTCATTTAGGGCTTGCCCTTCCTTTAGTAAAATGGATTATGCAGTGTGTGTCTTCTACTCTATTTGATGTGTTGATAAATGGGTCTACCTCTTCTTTCTTTGAGCCTTCTAAAGGACTCGGGTAGGGATTCCCTCTATCCCCATACCTTTTCATGTTGGTGGCAGAAGGACTTAGTAGATTGATTAAGGAGGTTAGGAGACAAAGGCAACTTTCAGGCATTGAGGTGGGGAGGAGTGAATCATTAACACATCTCCTTTTTGTTGATGATGTACTTCTTTTCTGTTTCGGTAATGATGGTGAAGACAAGGTTTTCAAGGATATTTTACAACTCTATTGTGTTGTTATTTGTATGGAGATTAATGAGAATAAATATGCTTTATTCACATCCAGCTTGGATGGCACTCAAAATACTAGGATGGAAAGAACATTTCCTTTTCGGAAAATTGATATTAATGAATGTGCAAAATACCTTGGTTTCACTCTAAAATCCAACAATTATGGTAAAGTTGATTGGGGATGGATTTTAGCAAGGATCGAAAATCACATTTCTTTCTAGTGCAATAGGTGGCTCTCTAGGGGGGAAGGTTAGTGCTTGCGAAATATGTATTAGAGGAAATTAAAATATTTTGGCACACTTTAGCTCACATCCCAAAGGGGGTTTTGGAAACGACTAGGAAATGTTGTTTTAACTATTTATGGAAAGGAAGCAATGAGTATATGGAATATTAGTTGGCCAGATAGAAGCTAACAGGTTCACGTAAATATCAGGGGGGCTGGGGGCTTATAGATATTCACTTGTTTGGTGAGTCCTTAGTTGTAAAGTCCCTGTGGAATTTACTTACAAAACGACACTCTTTGGAGGAGGATCATCATATAGAAATACATTGAACCAAATTCACTCTTGGACTGGGTAAGAATGGAGAGGAAAAGTATCCAGAACATGTTGGATTGGCAAGTACTTGACATGGAGGGTTTGCAATGGGGCATAAGTGAGGATAAGGACCGATGCAATCATGGGATGTGGCCAAGAGGTATTTATTGCTGAAAATCTAGTATTAACTTTATAGAAGTTGGGGAGGTGCACACCAAATATGGTCAAGAATCCAATTGAAACTACCTTGTGGTCACAAGGCTAGTTGTCAACTCAGGAATTAGGGTCGAATGATGAGATGAGTCAAGGATGGGAGTCCTTTATGATATAACTGAGAAGATCCCATATAAGGTTGAGTGGGGATCTCGATGATTTAGTATGGGAATGAATAAGATTGGGGTTGATTACGCTCCAAAGCTCAATTATCTATCTCTACAGTCACTTGGCCTTTTTGAGATCAGATGGTGGTGGTCAAAATTGTGAATAGAGTATTGTGGTCAAAATGGTGGTGGTCAATACTCTATTATTTAAAATAGAATATTGACTTGGGAAATGCTTCAAAAGAGGAACAAGATTGGGCCTGGAAGGTGTTCACTGTGTAAAGCAAATGAGGGGATTACCACTCATATTTTCTCATCTTGTTCGTTCTCTATGTAGATCTCGAGGATTTGGAGACTTCATTGGTTTTTTAGGATTTGTATCATAAAGAGACTATGGATATGAATTTCCAAGACTGGTTTATAAGAATATAGTTGAATCCTTTTAGGGAAATTCCCTTCTTAGTCACCCGGGGAATATGGCTAGCCCACATCTCTAGTTGATTTGACGATAAATCAATCCCATATTTTCAAATCTTTGCCCATGTATTAGCTCTGTCACCAATTTACAAACCTAATGTGAGTATAAAGGAGTGGAGGGTTGTGGGAGAACTTTCTGTGGATAGGTCTTATGCTTGGAGTTTCTTCAATGTGATCTATCAAGGGTCGGGGAATACATGCAGTTTGGGTTTTGTTTTATTTCTATCAGATTTTCATTTATTCACTGCAAAGGATAATCTAGAAAAAGGAACAAATAATGTTGGGAAATTGAAGGATTTACCTTTCCTTTTGAAATATTGATCCAAGTGGATATCGGTGGCTACCCACCTATTCCAACTGGCTCCTCTTGATAGTTTTTAGTTCAACGCGTTCTTCTGTAATTCTTTGTAATTGTGGGTTCTACACTTTTGGGGATATCTGAATTCCTACAGAGCTTCCAGGTGGAGATTGGTGGCCGCCCACCTAATCCAATTGGCTTATTTTGGATGTTTTCATGTCAATACATCTTTTTGTACTTCCAGGGTAATTTTGGGTCCCTAAATAGTGTTTTTTTGGCTTGCCATAATCAAACTGTAGATGGAATCGAAGTTTGATGACATAATGTGTAGTTCTCGAAAAGACCTTTCTAATGGGATATCACAAACATAAAATGGAGATCGTATGCAAAATTTACGACCCCGAGAAGTTGAGGTACCAACTTACCCATTGAGGCCCACATAACTTTTGGTGTTTCATCTCCTAGGGTTAGGTTTTGGATGTCTATGGTTTTGACATTCATGAGTAATGTTTAAAAGGCCTCTGAGGCCTCATTGTAATCATTATGCTCAAACATATGCACGTAGCAGTGGCATCTCTTCTTAGATATAACTACCACCATTCATGCAAGTTGTTTTCAGTTCTGCAGTTTTACATTTTCGATCTATTTTATTTATTCAATAGAAGTTATTTTTCACTGGATAATTATTGTTGTTCTTCATATCTCTGTGTTATGGTATTTAGTTTGTTATTCATTTCGTTCCGCTCATAAATTCGGATCAGTGGTATAAGAGACATGTTTGATCTTCATTTATTTTTCTTTGTGCATGTTCCCGACAAGATCTGGGTACAAGAAGTTGGGACTCGAACCAGTCGAGCCTTTGCAAGATCGGTCGCACCAAGCCCGACAACAACCCATAGGGTCAAAAATAAAGATGATGGAGCAGAAGATCCTTTTAAAATGTTGCTCGAGGAAGCCCTTGCGTGACAAAGGAACAAAATGATGGACAAATTTGCATAGATCCTTTGGTGGCTTCCCACAGGAGACACATCTTCATCAAGAAACCATGCAACCCCATTCAAGGTATAGGTAAATTTTGATATTCCATTATTTGAAGGACTGATAGATGTAGATGTTGTATATAAGTGGTTGAATATGATCGAAGGGTATTTTTCGATCTAGAATGTTTTCAATAAGGGAAATATTACTTTTGCACTCCTCAAGGTCGTCCTCCATGTTTAGGACTGGTGGGATACTTACTCTGAGCAAAGGGCCGTAGAGGAATCTGCAATATTTGTGGTCTCTCCCACATGGGATTCCTTCAGGGATGCCATTAAAGAACAATATAACCTTCTTGGAAGTTATGATGACCAGTACACAAGATGGACCACCCTGCGTCAAGAAAGGGACCAGACAGTACCAGATTTTAGCAATATTTTCCATACCCTGTGCACCAAATTGGGTATCAAAGACTTTTAACAACATATGGTGCTCAAACATCACGACTGTCTTCTTAGATACATTCAACACAAATGGAGTTTCTAGACATAGCATAATTCGGTATGACTTATAGATATGTTGTCAAGATCGAGCAAAAATTTAAGCAGAAGAGGAGAGAGTTTGGATCTGCAAACTCCTCATAGTCGAAGCAGGGAAAAGGCAGTCCCAACCAACAAAACAAGAGACAAAGAAAAGATGGCCACTCTTAGGACAACTAGTCCAAGCCGCAACATAAGAAGGGTAATGAGAAGTTGAATAAGGACACGGGAAAATGGTGTGAATACCATAAAATCCATTGGCACAACATCGAAGAATGTCGCTCCAAGCAGTCACTGGTGGCCGAGCTGAAAGCTTCTAAGTTAGAGGTAGATTCTGACTCTGAATAGTATCGAGATGGAAGGAAGTGGATTATCGATGTTGAACCTATGCCACTATCGGTACCACCAAAGTCCATCCAAGCGAACCAGAAGAACCAGAGGAAGGGGAACGCCTCTTTCACTCACAGATGTGGGTAAAGGGGGATCCGCTTCATTTCATTATCAATATCAACAGTCAGAAGAACTCAATCTTAGAAGAGGTCGTCAAGCGGCTAGACCTGTCGATGACACCACACCCGCAACCCTACACCATCAGCTAGCTTCACCAAGGAAGAGATCTCTGCATCAACCAATAGTGTCGTTTTCCCTACGACATCAAGCCCTTCAAAGATGAGGTACTGTGTGATATTACTCCCCTTGAAGTTTGTGATGTTAAATTAGGACAACCATATTTGTGGAAGTGACTTCTTGTGTATGATTCTAGACTCCACAGTGTTATTATTACTTTGGGTAGAAAATTATACATGATACCAGAGGTAGCACCGCCTACCGCTATTTCTCTAATCTCTACTAAGAAATGCAGTAAGGTCATTTCACAGACTGAGAAGTTCATATTCTTTATGATTTGTGCTCACAGTAAGTAGAAGGTCATCGCCACATCCGTGGCCTCTACAAAAAGCCTCTCTTTGTAGCAGAAGCAAGTGGATAGGATCATGGAAGAGTACAAAGACATCTTCTCCTCACCCACCGGGGTATCGACACACTACCAAGTCAAGCATCCAATTGATCTAACCTTCGGTGCACCTCTACCGAATGGACCATTCTATCATCGCTCACTGATGGAAAATTTTGAAATCAAACGTCAAATCCAAGAGATGCTTCAAAAGGGGCACATCAGACCTAACTCCTCCCCTTACAGAAGCCTAATTGTACTAGTGCAGAAGAAAGATGGGACCTGGTGACTTTGCATTGATTATAGAGCATTAAACAAAATCACAGTGAGGAACTGGTACCCAATTACTCGAATTGATGACCTTCTTGACCAACTTAAGGGGGTAAAGATCTTCAACAAGATTGACCTAAAGTTTGGCTACCACTAGGTTCCCATCGAGCGAACTGATGCATGGAAGACAACTTTCAAATCTAAAGAAGGTCTCTTCGAATGGTTGGTCATGCCCTTTGGCTTAATAAATGCACCAACCACTTTCATGAGGTTGATGGATGATGTATTGAGACCCTTCACCAACTCTTTTGTGGTGGTATATTTTGATGACATCCTTATCTTCAGCATAACTTGGGAGGAGCACATGCAACATATTCAACAATTTTTGAGCACTCTGCGACAACACAAGTTGTATGCCAACTTGGAAAAATGATCCTTTGACATGAACATGGTCCAATACTTGGGCTACATTGTTGATGAGCATGGGGTACATGTGGATCCAACTAAAATCCAAGTCATCCGTGACTCACCAGCCCCAACCACATTAATTGAGCTTTGGAGCTTCTTGGGACTTGCCAACTTCTACCGACGGTTCGTGTTGGGATTCCCCCATATTGCATGGGCCCTCAGCCTAGTGACCAAGGGTGATGGTAGGGAAAATTTCATGTTGGGGAAGGAACAACAATGAGCATTTGATGATCTGAAGCATCGCTTGGGCTCAACTCTAGTACTCTCCTTACCCTATCTGCAACAACCATTCGAGATTAAGATCGATGCATCTGACTATGCTGTAGTCACAGTTCTCACATAGCACGGTCATATGGTAGCCTACCCTGGTGAGACACTCTCAGATATTGTCCAGAAATACCCCACCTATGATAAGGAAATGTATTCCATTATACAAGCTTCTCGTCAATGGAAACATTACATTCTGCGAAAGGAGACAATCATCCACACTAATCACAAGCCTCTGTAGTTCATACAAACATAGGGAAAGTTGCAGAAAAACCACCATCAGAAGTGGTCCACCTACCTGCAGTAGTTCCATCTCAACATCAAGTATAAGACAGGGACAAGAAATCATGTCGTTGACTGCCTCAACCAACCTCATGTGGCTTCACTCACCACCGTGCTCCATTCCTGTGGGCATGAGGCATCTGAGTGGCCCCAACTTTATCAACAAGATCCAGACTTTGCCACCACCTATCAACTCTTTGGTACATGCACAAATGTCACCGATTTTCACATTCATGATGGACTTTTATACCATCTGGGCCATCATTGTGTTCTTGCAAGTGAGCATGCAAAACTGATTTGGGAGGCTCACTACAGTCGGATGGCGGGATATTTTGGCATGGAGAAAACTCTGGTTGTTCTACAGAAACATTTTTATTGGCTAAAACTTCGACAGGACGTTAGCAAGTATATCAGATCTTGCACTGCCTGTGCCATTGCCAAGCCAGCCATCGAGAAGCAAGGATTATACACCCCTCTTCCTACTCCTGAGAGGCCTTGGGAATCCATCTCCATGGATTACATGTCTAGCCTTCCGTCCACCAAACCAGGGATGATTTTAGGGGCTAAATTTTTCTCATGGGCTAATTTTCCATGGTTTTTCCCAAACAAATATTCGCTATTCTAAAAATGATTCGCCCAAATTCTATAAAATAAAATCATTTTACCTTAAAAATCGCTAAAATTTTATACAAATTATATAAAATACTTAGAAATTTGAATATTTTTACAAAAATATCGCCAAGCATTTATAGTTGTCATATGACAGATTAGTAAGATCCGCCAAGGTTTCTACATTTAAAAATAAATTTCCATCCTTAAAATCATCCCTGCACCAAACAAGGCAATGATTGCTTATTTGTGGTGGTTGATCAGTTTTCGAAAATGGCCATTCTCATAGCTTGCAAGAAGAGCATCATAGCAACAGATACTACCAAGATTTTCTTTAAACGAGTTTGGGTCCATTTTGGGATACCATAAACAATCATCTCCGATCGGGACTTCAGGTTCCTCAACACATTTTGGTCGAGTATCTAGTCACTGTTGGACACCAAGCTCACTAAATCCATTGTCTTCCACCCTCAAACCAATGGCCAAATAGAGGTCTTCAATCACATGATTGTGCACATCCTGCGTATGCATAACTTTAAGCATCCACATACATGGTATGAGAGTCTTCCCTATGTTCAACACAACTACAACATGGCTCTCCATAGCTCCACCAACCATAGCCCCTTTCAAGTGGGGCTGTGATTCCAACCCTTGGGTCCCATTGATGTTGCACTAACTCTTACAACAACATAGACAGATTCTTCCCATGTTCATTCTAAGGTTGACAAAGCCACCAGATTCATTGAGTGGATTCAACACATCCGCCAACAAGTCCATGATATTTTGAAGAAAGCCAATGCTAAGTACAAGCAACGCCATGATCAACACCGGGTACCACACAATTTTCAGGTGGGAGACAAGGTCTGGTTACATTTGCAGAAAGAGCGCCTTACATGGCTCCATCAGAAGCTCCACCCACTTTGCTACGGGCCTTACACTATCACCAAGGCTCTGGGTCGCAAAGCTTTTGAGCTCAACACTCCACCCTTTCTTGGCTTGCACCTAATGTTCAATGTGGAACTCCTTTGGCCATATTGTCCACCATTATTGGATACCTCAAAGATCGCAAAACAACTAACACCAACAGAGCTCAACCTTGACTACATGGAACAAGCATCCACTGATCAGATAGTGGAAACACAAGTCAAGGGCACTTGCCAGTAGAGGATCCAGCTTTATCAAGTTGTCAAGGCAGGGAATCTCCTACACCAAGGAAAGTGGATCACCCGAGGCCAAACTCAACAGAATTTTCCTCACCTGATGGGGGCACTCAACATAATGGATATCGTTGCTTCCTAAGGGGGGATGACTGATCCAGGTGGATATTGGTGGCCACCCACCTATTCCAACCGACTCCCCTTGACAATTTTTAGTTTAGAATGTTCTTCTGTAATTATTTGTAATTGTGGGTTCTACACTTCCGGGGTTGTCCGAAGTCCTACACAACTTCCAGGTGGAGATTGGTGGCCTCAGACCTAATCCAACTGGCTTATTTTGGATGTTTTTGTGTCAGTACAACTTTTTGTACTTCCAGGGTCGTTTTGGGGCCCTAAAAAATGTTTTTTTGGCTAGCCACAATCAAATTGTAGATTGAATCAAAGTTTGATGGCATAATGTATAGTTCTCGAAAAGACCTTTTCAGGGGCTATCATGCATCTAAAATGGAGATCGTATGMAAAAGTTAYGACCTCGGGAAKTTAAGGTACCAACTTACYCATCGGGGCCCACACAACTTTTRGCRTTTCATCTCCTAGGGTTAGGTTTTTGGATGTCTAGGGTTTTGGCATTCATGAGTAATGTTAAAAAGTCCATTGGAGTGTCAYTGTAATCATTCTGCTCAGACAAATGCGCGTAGCWGTCACATCTCTTATCAGATATAGCTACCACCATTCGAGCAAGTTGTTTTCGGTTCTACAGTTTTACAGTTTCAACCTATTTTATTTATTCAATAGAAGTTATTGTTCACTGGATATCTGTTGTTGTTCTCCATATCTCTATGTTATTGTATTCAGTTTGTTATTCATTTTGTTCCGCTCATAAATCCGGATCAAATATGCACTTAACAAAGGGATTGTCAGGCTTCATATTTTTGGGGATTCAACTTTCACTGCAAATTGGATGCAATATCAACTTCAAGTCCATGTTATTGGTTTATCCTCATTGGCTAAGAATTTGAAGGAGATTTCAAGGCAATTTTGGGAGGTATCTTTCAAACATGTTTACAGGGAGCTCAATGTTCAGGTTGAGACACTTTCTAGATATGGTTTATAGTTGATGAAAAATCAAATCATTGAAGATGAATATCATGAGGGGATTTCAGTCTCCTCCAGGTCCACTTTTTTTTATTTTTTATCTGTGGATGGTTTTCAATGTAACTTTTTGACTAGCTTTGATTTGGTTTATTGATAGGTGTTTTGATGAAATGTAATGTAAGTAATTTGGACATGTCAATTTTAGGATTATCTTTCTTATGAATAGTGGGTAGAACTAAAGGCAGTATAGTGATATTTACAGAGAGCAGCACAAGCTTTGAAAATGGTGCATTGTGCACCATGTGGAATGCATTTTTAATTCTCCTTGAATGAAAAATATGTTTTTTTACTTGGAAAAAGATCTTCACATTTTTATTTAATAGCCATAAGCATTGTATATATTTTTAATAAAATGTGTTTATATTTTGTTTAAATATGATTGATAATGTTGAATCTCAATTATGCATGAAAATTATCTACCATGTTAATGTTAGTGTGATGGTCATTTTGGAATGGACATAGAAAGAACATAAGGACGACGTCATACTTCTACAAAACCTACATGTAATATATCACATTCATGTTATATCATGCACATGTTTTATTGTGGAAAAACAACTAGTGTTTGTTTTTGCTCCATTTTGTTGAGTTGTCAATAAATAAAGAGCATATTTTCCTATTGTAACGAGTGGTTAAGAAGGCATTAGGAAATCTAAGACTTGTGATGATGAGAACTCTAGATTTATCACTTGAAATCTTGTAGATTCAACATTGGAGTCCAAGTAGGTTTGTTTTTGTGTCTTTTTGTAAAAAGTAATGCTTGAACTTATTATTTAGACAAACTATTCGTTGTTTTAAAATTACATGTATATCAAAACCCTTTCAAGTCCAAAATTGAATATTTGAACATGGATCGACATGGATAAATGAATAACAACATGGATTAATAACAACACATGTATCCTTCTAAGCTTAAAAACCAACTCAATCCACTTCCATTTACAAACATAAATATTCATAATAAGATACAAAAATTGAGATGCCTAGTACACATATTTAAACAATGCATAAATTTAAGTATCATTCGTTGATACCATGGAAACCATGATTCGATCAATTATTCAAGCATAATACCAATTGTGTGTGTTATCCCCATTTTGCGGGATAACTAAGCAGATCATGTCTCCAGGCCCTCAGGTTGTAGATATGGAGTGTTGAGAGACTACATGACCAATAATGTCAACTTGCGCACACAGAAGTCCACTCTATCACCACTTTTTGATCCATTGTCAATACATCCACCACACCAGCCAGCTTCTGGAAGGAAGATGGTTCTTGCTCCACGTGGTACAAGTAAGGTATTGTGGTAGGTAATCACGCTAATATTTAAGGCATTTAAACATGTTGTATTTAAGTTTCTTTTGATTATAGAACGTGTGCTTGGACATTATGCCTTTAACCTTGTTTCACCTTGGTGAGTGTCATAGATTTCCTAGTAAGTGGCCAACCTTTGGGGAAGGTTTGTGACTAGGGGTCCCTTGAGTAGTTATCGTACCATTCTCGACCATGCTTACCACTTTCCACTCATTACACTCCCATCATACTGTCCTCTTCTAGGTCCTTTGACTTTAGTGACCCAAGAAGGGCATGTACCTCATTTCATGGAAAGAAGGGGATGAAGTTCCAGAGGGATTGTTGTTGGCTAAAAAGACAAAATCCTAGATACAGACCTTCCAGATGCTTCACTCGGGGATCCCTGAGAAAGCAATGAAACACTTCTCTGTAAGAAAAGGGGGGCCTACAAAAATAAATGATAATGAATTCTTAAGGGGTTAGTTGGAGGATAGGAGGTATCATCACGAGTCAGCCTATCATGATCATGGGTGTTTAGTGGTATGACATTAACATCATCTGGTCACCAAGCCAGGGTAATGGCTCTCTGGTACACAACTAAGAGAAAGGGGGTCTCATCACGAGCCAACCTTCTCATTTCCACGAGATATTTGTGAATGACATTGTCATTATCTGGAAACCACGCTAGGACAGTGGCCTTCAACTTGTTCCTTGAGACATGAAATAAATAACAATGAATGGCAAGAATATGGGCTTGGAAAAAGTGCATCGCAAATGAAGGTGCCACACACCCTCTACAAAGGCACCCATCAATGAGAGAATACAAGCCCTTGTATGCCATGAAACTCATCGACCTATGAAATCTAAACCCCTTTCACCTCATCATCCACTACATAACCTTGAAAGTCCATCCTTGGGAGCATCCCCTACTTGAGGGATTTGGTCTACCCAACATAACTCCTATGACACCCCTCCCATACTTTTGCCTAGGAGAGGAAAAATGTCACCTCCTTGAGGGTTGACGTCATGACGGGGGCTAAGGTTTGGTGGTGATAGAGTTGTACATTGACACTTGGCATATTTTCATCGGATGAGGCATGGAGAAGGCTTATCACATGATGGGGAGGCTCAAAGAGGCCCAATGAATTTCACATCTTCTTCAATGACTTGCTCAAGTGCCAAAATGTCCTCTAAATGGGTGACGCCATCTTGTTCTAGGGTTTCTTTTTTGTAAAAGTGAATTGTTTAATATTATTTTGATGCAAGGGGTAAGATAAGGGTTGTGGACCCCCTATATTATGTTTTACCCTTTCTAAGTGGACAAACTATGTGATAGACATTTTGTATAAATAAAGATCATGAAATCTCATTTTAGAACATAACTCTCCCATTGTGAAGAGATAAGGACTAAAATTTTCACTACCTTCAAGATTTTTTTGTTCTCTTGTGCTATGGTATGGTGTTCTCTTTGGTTATGGACTACACAATGATGATGCACTAGCTCTTGGAGGTATTTTCTAGCTATTTGTGGTGGTTTATCTTGGCATGTTATGGTTTATCTTGTTGTTATTTGGATTGGTAAGACATTTTACTTGTTGCTATCATTTGTAATTAAAGCTTAAGGTTGATTTTGCTAAGGCTAGGTAGGGAATATAAGTGCATACACCCCTTCCTTAGCTCCACCATAAATGTAAGCATAGAATTATTTTTTGCAAGGGTTTGCTAAGGAAGTATAAGGACATACACCCCTTACACCAAACCCTAGCTAGGTTACTTGCCTTGGGGAATAAGAGGATTTATACCCCCAAGGAGGTAGTATCTCTAGCTCTTTACTTTATGACCCCATTAACCCATTAATCAAAGGCACTAGTCATTGCATTGGAGAAATAAAACATTACATTGGTAAACATGAAAAGTTGAAGTTTTGAAGTTCTCTCACTTGGGTATTGTTCTTTGAGCCTAGGCTATCTTGCCTCATTGAGGTGTCCCCTTTTGCCCACTAAAACTTTCTGCTGTAATAAAAATAACCTACAACCATTAGGGTTGCAAATATCTAACCCTATAAGCCTAGATAACTCCTAAACTAACCCTAGAAACTTGCTAAAACTTCGCTCTAACAAACTACAAACCTAGGCACATATTTTAGCCTAATTTAGTGTTATTTTTTTTGGTTAAATTTTTTGTTATAAGGCTTGGTTTTCTACATCCATAAGGATGATAAATTTCATTGTAGAGATATTATATGACGACCTTGCTTTAAATGTCAAAGTGCATGCTAATCCTTAATCAGTTTCTAGTTTAACTCTTGTGCTTTTAGATTCACTTATACTAGCTCTTATTGCACTTGTTATGGTATAATAATTACTGATAAATTGATCCATCCGTTGCTGCAAATTAGGGACAAAAAGCATAACTTGATTTTCCACCTAACATATTATGAGCATACTTGGCCTTGCTTGTGTCTCAAGCAAGTACAAACATCCTTAGCAGGTACCCAAGGACTTGGAAACCCTAAACCTTTCCCAAGACTCATTTCCAAGTTCCCTTTTCCATCTAGGAACTTGACCTTTAGGGGCATCCATCCATACATCTAATTTTTTGTCTCAATCCCCCCCTTAAGGTGACTACCTCACCTCTAAAGTGACGGGAACACCTGCCTAAGGTGAAAATGGGTAGGTTCTCTCTAAGTTGTTTCCAATTGGTGGTTGGGTCGGGATTTTCCCAACCTACAAATTATGCGATAACATTTTGGCGTGGTTGTTAGGGATGATTTTGAATCCCTTTCTAAACCCTAATGACACTTTGTCAAGATTCTCTCCCAAAGCCTTTACCCTTAGCTTTCCTGGTGACTCCATTAAAGAATGCTCCCTTTTCCACCCTTGGTGAGATCTTCTTGGAGCTCATCTGGCAACTCCACCTTCCCAGAACCTACCTTTCCTTGTTTCCCCCTTTCCACCCTTCGATGATCCTTGAGCTCATCTAGTGACTCCATTGAGGTATTACCCTAAGTAATGGGACCATGGCCTCACGGGACTTACAATGGGAATTCCATAAGGTTTATCCTTGCTTTGATGTTCAAGATATCCCTAGATATCCCAATCATTGCTCCCCGGAGTGGAGGGCAAGTTGCCCTAAATTTAATGGCAATCCAACTCTACCAGTCACCCATGTCGTCAATTATATGAAGTATGCTTCAATCCTAGATGTGCTACATGAGGATTTTCTAATGAAGATTTTTGTATCTTCACTAGAATCAAGTCAAAGGAATTTGCTTGCACACTCATGTAACACAAAGAGCATCTCTTCTTCTACCAAGCTCATTGAATAATTTCTCAAGCACTATTGCCCAACTACCCAAAATTTGCAAGATATTTTCCAAGAGCTCAAAGACGTTCTTTGCAGAGAAGGTTTTCCTATAGATGAGGCTGAAGAAAATCTTGAAGAAGATCCTGATGAAGAAGATCTAGATGAGACATACGATGAAGATGAAATATCTACCCTTCCACTTGATGAGGACATCTAGACCTTTGCTTCTCCTACACATCAATAAGAGAACATGATGAGTTATAATCCTTTTGAAAACTTTGATAATGCTTTGTTCCATGACTGTGGAAATGAAGAAAACTGCCAAAAGGAGCTCGATGAAGTTTCCCTTGCAGAAGGCCTGGGCAAGACATTGTTATCTTCTTTCCCTTTTGAAGAAAATGAAGTTCATTCATGGAACAACCCTCAGATATAGTTGACAACCACATTGATGATTTCATACAGGTTGGGAGATGTAGATGGGATGGGGTTGCTTCATTATTGATAGAGATCCCATTTATGACATTGAGGGTAGCTCTCAAGCATAGGGGGTGTAAGTGTCATCTTCAGAGGACAGGTCTTCATGCATGTACGATTCAAATATTTGGCAGCCTGATGATGACATGATTAAATATTTATTGGAGTATGGGCAGTCACAACATTTGCAGGATGATTTCCAGTGATCCCTTGAGACTTGTGATGCATATATTTTTGGGGATGCAGACTTCTTGTATGAGGACTCTCAACCACCTTTGTTCTCAGTTTTGGAATAATACCAGGACGTGGCCATCTCAGAGCGATCTACTAAGCGAAAGTGTTTTCATATTGAGTATTTCTACAGGGATTCACATATAAAGAGGGCGTGTTTTTCCCTTTCTAGACCTGAGCCTGTCCCTTACCTCATTTCCTATTCTCAGGGAAATCATGAGGTTTTCTTGGGATCTCTTATCCTTTCTCAGCCTTCATGGAGTAGTGATTTTCCAAGTGAATATGAAGACGAGTCGTTGTCTACATATAGTATCCCTCTTCAGAGATGGATTGACCAGGCTTGTGGTTACACTCTCATGAAAGATGATCAGGATGATAGTTTCTATTTCCAATAGGATTTCCTCCCTACCACCCATCTCCATGAGTTTCATTTTACGACTGATTATATATCTATTTATGCTCATGATAATTTTGTGCTAGACTTATCTTTGTTGTTTCACATGATTAAGCATAGGGGGATATACTTTGATGAGATGATCAACTGGTTGCACTGGTTGTATGACTTCACCTAATATCACCCATCACCCGATCTTCAGGGTCCCAAGGCCCTAGGTAAGTAGGTAGGTCATTTGGATTTCCTGCATTCACATCTCGATTGTTCATATTAGTTTAGATTCATTTGATATTTTATTTTTCTCTACTTGCATTATTGATTTCATGCTTAGTTTATAATTTTTTGAAAAAATGCTAAAATTTTCTTTTCTAGATTAGTTCCATTTATAGATCACCTTGGGCTTGTTGAATTGTTTCTTCCTCATTTGGAACAAGTGGAATAGACCCAATTGATAACTTTGGTTGAGAAACTACAAAGGAGCTCCTAGCTGATTCAAGGACCAATTGATAAAGTGTTCCACGTTCAATTTCTAACTTCTTTATTTTATTTTTATGATGGGTCTCTATCTCTGAAACCTATGCATGCTTAGTCTTATATGCTTCATCTAGACTATAAATCACGTTGTTCAAATTGGATATGGACACATAGCTATCACCTTGAAGATGCTCGTGACAATGCATTGATTGTTGTAAGTCAAATGACTCATAGGAAAATCACATGGAGTTATGCCCATCCATATTACCTTGCTTTTAGATTTTTCTTGATAAATAAATGTTGGAGACACAAATCTAAATCTGAAAATAATTCCACACACAACACTCTAGAAGAATTTGCACAAAAAATTTCTGAGCAACCCAACAGATTGAAATCAAAGTGGAGTCTTGGGTATCGATTCCACAATCTTCCCTAAGCTAGGATGATCCCCAAAGATGGAACTTTGGGAAGAGATCCTGGATTATCCCACCTATAAAGACCAAAAACCTATTTCCAACCTTAAGAATCTGCTTCGCCATGTAGGATGAAATGTGCAAGAGTATTAGAGGACAAAGTTGTGTTAATGCCCATCACTTCAAATTTAATTCAAACCACCACTTGTCTACATTAACACCCTTCAAATTAATTTAGAAATTGCTCATATATTAATTAAATATGTTAGGGGATATAAGAATTTGTCAACGATTCCCCTTTTAGTCTTATTTTTCACTCCCATAAGCATTACTTCATTCGACATTCTATCTACATAGATTTTTTTATCTCTAAGCACTTGGAATAAGTCTAGCGATTCAAACCTTGTTATATCCTTTTTAATCTTAAGAATGAGTCTCACTAAGGAATATTCCTTCAATGAWTATGAGTAGTGCATACACTAGTACAAAATGGATACTTTATGGCTACATGACCTAAAAAGTAAGGCACGACATCTTTTATAAACTAAAATGCTAGCAAATTTGAACAATTTTGTTTTTTAAGTGACATAGCTATAAATTATTATCATAAACTACTAATATAAATTAGGAATAAACATATATGACTAGTCAACAATCATGTGAAATAGAATAGTAGCATTTATTKCTTATACGTAATTGTGTTCTATTACTGTAGTCATTTTAACGTGCTTTATTATGTTAATTATGATTTTTCATATTGTTTTCATCTCTACATCATGCATGTATGTGATAGACATGCTTCACGACACCATACACAATAACATGTACAATATAATTATTCACATCACGAATTGAACTCCTATCCTTCATTTCACCTAACTTGATGTCAACGACAACCAAAAACATATATTATTTCTCAAATATTTATATTTGATCTAAATTTGAATAACACAATTTCCATTGGATCAAATGGTTGCAGGGTGTATATTTTGTCTTAAATCAACATCATATTTGCATCTTATAATTCAACATCACCAAATAGAAGAATGCCAATACCTCTAACTTGTTTGATGTGGAACAAAACACTGCACCACAATAACAATTTACCCTATGCAACCTTCTAGATTCAAATTACCCGTGACTTGCGAGGAGAAAATACATAACTATTCTGCTTAATAGACTGTAGTTAAGTTACAATATTATATATTATTGCATTAATGCATACTTATTATAAAAAAATACTAATTATAAGTTATATATTAAATATAATATATACTAGATATATTAATTATAATATTGCTCTCAAGAACTTTATCTTATAATCTTTGTATGATGAATTTCTTAAGCTATTCACATATTTCCAATATACATCACGGTGTCATATTTATAGGGAAAGAAAGAATTGAAGATGGGCTCTCAAAAGTTGGAGTTGGGTTGGAATGAGGAACTTGGACATTCTCTATAACTTATAATGGACTCTCAATTGAATAAAACCATGATCCCTTGATTTAACTTTAAAGATATTTTAGCCTCTTTTTCAATTTTTGTTGTGAAAATAGTGGACTTTTTCTATACTACAACTTGGAATGATGAGGTACAACTTAGACTAACAATTTTTGTTTTTGAAGAGAAAATAATGATGTAACATATTTAATGTAAGCTATGTGTTTTTTTTCGGAGGAGTCATGGACATAGGAATGTCTAGACAGGGGGCTTAATTAAACTACTGAATGTCAGGGGCATCTAATGTTGTGTTTTTGTTTATCTTAATAAAAATACAATTTTTTTTCCTTGTAAAAAAAAAGATAATATATAATATACTCATGTGATATATATATATATATATATATATATATATATATATATATATATATATATATAGGGGTGTTAGGTGTAGAGGGGACTATTCATGATCCTAGAGGAAATCAAATAGTAAATTATCCTTTGGGGCTTGGGAATGTATCTAACAATCTTGTGGAAGCCTACTCCTTGTGGTGCAGCCTCTTCATTGCCAAGGATGAATGAATCAAAATCTTGATAGTGTTTGGAGACTCATAATTCATTGCTAGTTTTTAGAGTTGTTAAGGAATAAGGCAATCCTTAGGGGAGAAAACTAAATTCTCTAGTTCAGAGTATTAGGAGACTTACAACAAACTTCAACCAAAATTTCTTCTATCACATCAAAAAAGAAATCAATGCCAAAGTCGATTACTAGGCTAAGGTGGAAACGTCACTAAGACAAGGTTCCTTATTCAAAAATAGGGTTCCAAGCACCTCTCATATACCTTAACCAACAACGACACACATACCAATTAGCATTGATACCGCAAAAATAGTTGGAGGTCATGCTTGGATGAATGACATGTGGCCTCCAAAGTTATCACATATGCTTAATCAATTCATGGACTTGGCAATTAAATGCCCTCAAGTTTGTATACCAGTGACATATGGGACCATTCTCCTTTGCTTTTGGTCATCTAGTGGTTCAACCTACATATTGGAGGTGGGGAATCGAGATAGTGTGCTTGTTCGGGGTCTAGGAGAAGAGGCCCAATGCAGGAGCATTGAAAAAGAACAACGAAGTCTGAGGGAGGTGGTTTCATTCTATCCTTTCTCAATGTGGATAATTTCCTTCCACTCAACCAAGAAAACTATTTTTCCTCGGTCTGTATTCTCAATTCTTGTTTCTCTAGTGAATTTGCATGTTATATGGAAGAGCAGTGGGCTCACATACTAGTTGTTTTTCTTAATCTATCAAGGGAATGATTCTTGGCTTCATTGTTGGGGGGTAATTGGGTCTAGTTTCAATATCATTATGAAGGGAATTCTTCTTGATGTCATGGATAACCCAAAAATTAAAGTGGTACGAAGAATTTTGGGTAGGCATGAAGAAGTCACCCAATCAAACAACATAGCTCTTATGCTAATTTCCTCAAAAAATTCAAATCTGGAGTAGACCAGCGCCACACAAAATTCCAACAACATGACTCTCATCCATGCTACAAAAGAAAATGATTAACTCCCTGGAATAAAAATGTAACAGGCTATGCACATTAGTTGTGACCTTGTGATTGGAACACTCTCTCTGGCCTCTAACAACTTAGGTTATGGAAACTCTTGTCCAATTGGAACGAGGGAGGAGGAGATGCTCTGTTAGAACAAATATCCTATGGATATTAAGGAAAACCCCCACCCTCACTCATGAGCAGAGTAGGAAGCTCAAGGCAGTGTCCATCCATAATGTTGTGAATGTTTTCTAGAATTCCCTGCTTTTTGGATCAGTTTGTCAAGCAATTTACACTGAAATTACCTGGAACTCATGTTTAGAAACAATTTTAAAGGCTAGTATAATTTGTTTATAAATTAACACCATTATAGAGACTTCTTTGAGTTTGATAAATATATATATTTCTTGCCTCGACGCAACCCCCTTTCATATGAAAAAATATATTTTCTATTCTAGTTAAAAAAATAGTTAATACATATACAAGTATAGTTAATAGTTAATATATGTGTCATATAGCTATACGGTAACATGTATAAAATAAATCAAAGAAACAACAACAAAAAACCAAAAAAAAACATGAAATGATATTTTCATTTGTAAGTGACGACTTACATGAAACCATGAACCATGAAACCTTGAACTTATGAAACAATCTGGAAGAAAGTTCGATTTTTGCACCAAATATAGAGATTTCGAGGCTTTGTTGGGAAGGGGACAATTTGAGAGGCAATGCTTGAGAGTTGCAATTGTGGATTAGGGAGAGAAACTTTAGTTTTCTCTCTAATTTTGGTTGAGGAGAGGGTTTTTAGGGTAATTTTGAGGGATTTTAGTGGGATTTGGGGTAAGTTTAAAGGAGCATTGAAGAAGGCATTTACAGAGAATTTGGAGAAGTCCAATTTTTGTTTCAAAATGTTTTGTTAATTAATCCCATGGGGACTCTTACTCACAAACCTAGAATCTATTCCAAGCCCCATACATGCCAAGATAGGAAGATGATTTGAACCAATCACTACACACTCCACTTTTACCAATTGGGATGAGTTGTTAGTGAATGAGTCATCTACATTTTTTGAAAGAACCCATCCAATCTGGCTTTAACCTCTTGTAGCTCTTTTGTCTATTGGACCCATAATGAATTTCTTCTATTTTTGGTTTATATCTCCTTAAGGGTAGACCATGTGCATAAATGTCCCACAACCATTTTTTTTTAATTCTGATTACAATCTACCATAATAAAATCCCCTCCATTTTCCCTCTTTTCTACAGGAAGCTATTGAAAAATGGTGACAACAACATTCTAAAGTTATCTTGCTTTCCTCGGGAAAATATCTATAGCTATGCCCATATAATTGAGTGAACATAAATATAAACTTGATGACATGACTCATTGTAACCATTATTATTGGCAATTATGGGGTCTATTCATGTGGGTTATATTGCTTAGATTTAAAACAACTAATGGGCTTGTATATCATGTCGGTAATCTTGGTAGGTGGTATTCTATCCTATGATTATTTTAGCAACCCAAGCTTGTTGATTTTCTTTAATGAAATTCTCTGACAACTTTCATGTATACAAGTTCATAGATCAAAAAATTTGTGATTGTATATTGTCGATTAAATTTCGGAGCAACTAATATTAGATTATCGTTCCTTTCACTAAAAGAAACCCATTGTCTCTAATTATTAAGGAATTCAAGTTTTGTAACAATCCATTAATGCTTTTAGTTTATTTCTTTATTATTCAAAACTACTACATTGCTTGAAAACTTTTGTTGGTTGTAAGATAAAATTTCTACCATGAACATCAATAGTGGACAATTTCCATATAATTAGTTTGTTTCACAAACAAGGGATCCCGCTTTTTTTAAGAAAGGGGGTTGGTGACAACAAATATTATTTACCATACTCCTAGGAGGTTACACTGGTTTCACCTAACCTCTACTTCTGCATTTTCATTTTCATATAATTAATATTACACACATATATCTCTGATTTTAGTCCAATACTCACTAAACATTCTTGTTTTTGTTTAATTTTCTACTGAAAGTTTTATAACTCCTATGTAATTTATACAATTGATTTGATAAAAAAACTTAGTTCAACCCATGGCCCCAAAATCAGGTAGCATTTCTCACTCTTATTGCAGTTCTCTCATCAACAAAAAAAGAAGACAAAAATATATCAATCATTATGCTGCTTATTATGGAGAAAGTTTTATAACTACTCTGTACTTTATACAATTGATTTGATAAAAAAAACTTAGTTCAATCCATGGCCCCAAAATCAGGTAGCATTTCTCACTCTTATTACAGTTCTCTCATCCATAGAAATAATATATATATCTATCTATATATATATATATATATATATATATATAT
>ML810552.1:4823-39844 GCA_009831015.1 Picea engelmannii | reverse complement strand
AATTCATTGAACAAATGGATACTATCATTCATACCCATAGGAAAGTGACACATTCAAAGAATAATAATGATTATCTCAAGAAAAAGAAAGGAAGGGTTTACATCACCAATCTATATTAAGTCCATTTTGAACTATCTCTACCTAAAGAATAATTAATGTGTAATATCCTTGAATGAATATATTAAGAGAAAAAATCTAGTATTTAGTGATGAGGTGTGTTGAAAACTGTCTGACCAAATGAAGACTATTTACCAATCGTGCTCATCACATAGTTCAAAAATATAGTGCAAAGCCTTTTAACAACCATATATTTCTTTGCTTACTAAATTCATTGTGGGTATGAGTCTACCTCATTCGACCTCATTGGTCCTTCACTCCTTGCATGTTTCTATTCACTAGATATGAGATTAGGCTATTATGAGATGCACCTTCCACATGTGCAGGTTCAACTAGGATGTGAAGGATAAATCGTTGTGTGCATAGGTCCAAACCAAGGCTTTAAATGCAACTTATGTCATACACTAATGAAGCATGCTTTACTTAACATGAATACCTCCCAAAATTAATACACAGATTTCATGAAGAACTTCACCCATCCTGTTGGAAATCAACTAGTGGGACATCAAATATATGAAGAACTACGCCCATCCTACTGGAAATTGACTAGTGGGACAATATCATACTCATTCAAAGGATGACACTTATGGAAATGCCCTCCATCATATATAAATATGCATTATGTTAAAGAATATACATGGGTCAACTCCCAACAAAATGATTTGTGCAAAGGTCATCCCTAGATGTCAACAAGCATAGGTCAACTTAGCATTACTCATTACTTTCTCACACACGTGGGCTTAGCCTTAATGTTTTATAACTCTCACACTTCTTTTATATTTGTAGTCTTATTAACAACCCTAGAAAGGTTCCCTTTTTGCTGCCGATAAATGTTATTGTATGCCACAATTTCTATCATTTCCATGTGAACAGTTCTAATGATATATACATGAGTGATCGTTGTTATAATAGATATATGATTGTTGTTTAACTTGTCACTGCTATGATTTTTTTTTGTTGATTTCAAATTGCTTAAAGTACTGCCTATGAAAATGATCACACATTGCATATGTTATCAATGGGCGTTGTTCACAATTAGAACACTTCTCAATATGATCTATCACCAATACACAACTATGTAATGCATCAATGTAAGTACCCCACAATCTATTTGAAACATAGTAAGTAGCTCCACCATTCCCCTATCTGTATTTACATTTGCAACTAATAATATCTACTGCATTTTGATCATCACAAGATCATAGTCCATTTAGGCATTCAAATGAAAAAATCTCAACCAGCTTGCTTACTCTTTCGAATGACTAGCCATATTCTAGTCACCTCTTCAATAAATGGAAATCATATGATGTCTCTTCTTAGGGGTGTTACAGGTGAATCCTCCTGCGGACAAGTGGATTCCCTCTTGGTATCTAGACCCCTAAACCAAGATAGAAAGGCTGTTATCATTGGTCACTGACATCCTTTTAGATCTAATTAAGCTAATATACGAAGATAAAGAAGAAAGATGTGTACCTTGTCAACGACGTTTGTCCTCACAAAGTCCAGGTTGAGCTTCAATCCTGAGCTCCTCGATAGGTCCTGTAGAACAAACAAAGATACAAAGAACTTCCTATTCTACTGAGATTAGCTCAAATACAGATCTATCTACTGAAGACAAGTTCATGTGGAACAAACATAAACTTGAAAGAAATATGCCAAGCATGTATATGTATTAATGAGAACAAATGAAGAGTACTTACAATCCTTTGATGTAGGTGCAACAATTTATTCCAGCTCTCCTTGTCCAACCCCTTTTCTCAAGTAATCTACACTGATTATGCTCCAATAGTATCTCACTTATGGGATCATAAGTTTGGTGTAATTCTCAATCTCCATCTCTCCTTCTACCACGAGGAGGCCTCCTTATATAGGCTTGGAGAGGCCTAACGACTTGAGAGATCTTTGGGATAAGTTGAGGATTCCTCTCCTTCAGTTGTGGATCTCCCCTAAGATCGTGCCTTGACCTCAGATTCGAATCCAACTACCTTCAGATATTGAGGGGATCGTCCCTTGATTTCCTTCAACAAACCAAATTTCGCCCAAAAAAGGCCAACGCTCCCTCAAAAGGGGCATAGAGCGCTGGAACGCTTCCCTAGAATAGGGTACAGAGCGCCAATGCTCCTTGACAGTAGGTAGGGGAGTGCTCTCTTCCAAAATTTATTTTTTAGTGGCTTTTCAGTGGCAAAAGACTTGTACTCCTTGTCAATTGATTTCTCTTCTTCAAAACTAGTCTTTGAGGTGTCTTAGTGTCCTTATGGTGTCATTAGAGAGACAACACTGGCAATATAATGTTTGCAACACTTGTGACACTTACGACTAATATGCGACACTTGCAATATTTGTAATGACAACATTAGCCATCATCGCAATGAGTGATTTTGATGTGTAACAGATTGCCCCCCAAAGTGCGAAGTCAGAAGATGATGATGACTGAAGTACTTTGTAGACTTTTTCGAGCAAGGGTATGGATGCAGAGAGGCTGGAAAAAGCTACACACAACCATCAAACAAATATTATGACATGTTTCAAACCCAAGGAAGGCATACCTATGCTTGAGTGATAAAGACTTTTTCAGGTATGGCCGCCATAGAATACACTGCGGATCCATAGTTCTATTGACAAAAAGGTATAGCCAATGAAGATACAATGTGGATCTATACTCCTATGACTTGAACTGATCGTAGCCACAAAGAATACACAATGGATCTACGAGATGACAATACATAGCCATGACCAATACAAAGTGGATCTATGTAACAGTGTATGTGTCATAGTTCAAGAGAAACTCCATCGCAACCTGGGAAAAGTATGTATAAGAGTGATGACTCAACCCAAGGTCTTCTTACCGATCCTGATGTAGTATGAATCTAACCATGTGAATAGATATCCTGATGTCGAACATGGAAAAAACCACTTGATTACCGGTCAATGAGGTAAACCATTAACAAGCACAAGGGAGATCACCATTGATGTCAATGATTCCCAAGGTACTCTAGTACATTCCAATGAATGTGAATGGATGAGTTGAATTCGAACATCCGTGGAATAATCCGATCAGAGGTCAATGATGTAAACCTACTATCGAACGTGAAGAGGCCTGCCATTGAGGCATGCAGGTCCCAAAGTACTAACTGGTTTCTAAGTTTAGCTCTTGGATAATGTGCTGAAGTCGACAAGAACAGGCTCGTCGAAGGAGGGCCTTAATGTATCCCCCATCAATGACATGAAACATACACAAAGATGTAATTGGTAGATCAAATGAACATGGACTGACACGGGTATTGAAACAGGATATTTGTGATGGCTGACTCTCGGAGCAGATACTTCCCTTGAACACTGAGGCATAACAACAGAATCTTGACATGGACCAAAAATTGATAATGCAATGGATGCTATGACTTTATGTTGGGTGACCTAAAGGAGTAAGGAAACTCAAAGGATTGGTTCAGTGCAGAGGTTCAGTAGATTGAAATGCGTGCAAATATAAAATGTCGCGTTCAAGGGTGACTGTAAGGTTACTAGTCAAGTTCTCAAAAATTGCTTGGCTTGCTTCTTTCAATTTTTTCCCCCATCCAGATAGACGAGTACCTCTTTTTAGTTTAACGAGTTCGAGGAGGGTAACACATACTCGATATAACTCACCTTTGGTAAGTTCCTCTTCCTTTGTTTAACGAACTGGAAGAAGTAAGGGTTCGATTCCATATGGGCCCTTCAATGTATGATTGTTTAATGAATCCAGAGAAGGTAAACTTGGTTGTTTTTCATATTTAGAGAGTTTGAAAATGACTTAAAGACGACTCCAATGTGGTCCTTTTTCGTAATATTGGTCTTGTGAGGTTGAAAAAGAGATAAATTATCACTCGAAAGACGCCCTTTCAAACCTTTTAACAAGTGGGAAAGGAAGCAAGATCACTCGACAATCTTTTCATGTTTAGAGAGTCTGAAAAGAGCTTAAAGACAACTCCAGGGGGTTCCTTTTTCGTGTATCCATGCGGGTCCGAAAAAGAGATAAAAGTTTACCCGACGCGTTCTTATGTGTTTGAGCTTAAGAACGAACGAAGACTATGCTCATGAAAGTGACAAGATTAAAAAACGAACAAACCTACTTCAAAACCTTCAAATAATGTCAAAACTGCATTCTAGGAGATCAATAGGCCTCCAAATATTTTTCAAAAACCCAAAAATAACTATATCTTATGTAAAAATGAAATGTATAATAGTAAAGAGGGGTAAAAATGTCATTTACCATTTCATTTGTGCAAAGATTTGTAGCAGTGGAGAATTTGTGCTTTGGAGCTGAATCTTGAATTGTTCAGTGCTGGAGCTATGGTTAATCATTTTCCTCACCATTTGGACCAGGTTAATTCTCTTCTCCCTCTCTTTCATTTGCATGATTCACATCTTGTTTTTAGGCAATAAACATTTATAAAAAATGATGCCCCGGGTCAACCCAAGCGCTCAAAAAGCTCGACATTGCTCTAAAAGTCATGGGGGAGTGTCGAATGGTTTGGAAAATGCCCCTCCTAGCCAATGAAGGGCACGCCAACACTCTAATGTGGTGTTTATGAGGGTGCTTCCCAAAAAACCACAAAAAAATGCCCAAAAACGACCAGCGCACGCTCAAAATATGAAGAGGGCGTTTTGAATTTTTGAACGCATGATGGCTAATGTAAGGGTGCGTTGGTGCCCTGATGTTCATGAAAATAGTGTGTTGTTATTTTGTGAAAAGAAACAATTAGTTTTTAAAGTTTTTATATTGCCAAAAATTCGCCGAAATTGTGATTTGATGAATTTTGTTGTCAATTGCAGGTGATTTCGGCAACATGCTTGAGTGGAAAGAAAGAGAACACAAGCTCGATGATGTGGCCACTTTGCAAAGTCCCCAATCGAGAGACACATTGAGGAATTGCGGTCTCCTCAAATTCTTTAAAATGCAAAAAACGAAGAAGAAGATTCTTCTTCTTGAATACATGATCGGGCTATGGAACGTTGCAGAGAAAGGATTCCAGATAGGAACGGAACTTCTTACCATCGAGTTAGAAGATGTATATTTCATAACTGGCCTTTCAAAAAGAGGGGCTCCCATAGCTTTATCCAGGTAGAGGGCACTTCTTGCGCATGTGGATGAGTACCTGGAAAACCATTGTGTCCCGGGAGCAAGACTAGTGGATGAGCACCTAGTCTCAATATCACAGGTGGCTTATGGCTTACAGTGTTTAGAGCCAACACTGTTCAACTGTACTACAAGGTCGCTTCATAATGTGAAGGAACAAATCACGAGATGCAGAGCATGTCAGCAGAAGCAGTTCGGATATGGTTCATTCTTGGTTTCATTCTTCTTAGAATGCATTCCCCAGATGCAACCTCAGATTGCGTTAGCAGTGCGACCAGTGGGAGAACCACGTATGTAGCAGTGGACAAGCCTGTCCCCGAGAGTAGGCTCAGATTCATAGTTTAGATTCACTGGTGATTTCTTCGCTTGGATGAGACGCCAATTGATCGTGATAGAAGACTTTCCATACGTCGGAGTAGATTTCCGAGGAAGCATGGACTTGGTTCTTCCAGGAGAAGAGGATTGGGATGCGTTAGGTAAGAAACCAAAAATGATATTGACAAGTGTTTTTTTATTTAAAAAAAATTATATATATATATTTTTTGGGTACATAGGAGAGTTTGTAATAGACGTATCATTTCATCGTGTAGATAGGGGAGCAACACATCCAACAGATATGACAGCATTGGGGCGTCGCAGAGATGCTCAGATTGTAGTTGATCAAGGGGTAGTAGCAAGAGGACTCCAGGAGGTTGAAAGAAACCTCCAAGGCCTCATGACATGTATCCCTCCTCTCAGGAGGTGGGAAGTGCCGCTACATCTACATAGACACATTATGGGGGTGTCAGAGAGTGTTAACTCTCTACTGAGGTGAGTAGCCCATGTGGTGATATGTTACTTAGAGCATAATGTAATGCAGGAAAATTAGAATTCTTCTTGGTGATTGTATAGTCCGTATGACGATGTTCATAGGTGTGACCCACATTTTGGCTATCCATGTACCATTTTTTATGTAATCAAACATTTTCAGTCACGCCGTATATATATACATTTCTGGGTTTTACAGTGCCAAATGATTTTCCTTATGATGATGTCTAGTATATGATGTATTTTAATTTACATGATGATATATCATTCGATTTATTTCCTTTACGAACACTCATCTATGTGCGAGATACCTATCCATGATGTAATTAGCTAACAAGTCGAAAATTGTGTTGAGTTCTCTTGGTATGTGTCTGTATTCAATAAAATCAAACATTCTTTCCAGACAGAGAACTCATAGATGGAGACATAGTAGGATAGGATTGCGAATAGCGTAGGTTCGATTGAGCTGACAGACTACAAGTTGATAATCATGTGAGAAATACCTAGGGAAGAGGATTCGGTTAAAAGTCCAATGACAACATTATATTCTGCCATGTTATTAGTTACCGACCCTAGGCAAATACCTCCCGAACTCACCAACTCGTTAGAGTGGTAAATGACCCAAGCTGCAGAAGCAATGTTCTAAGTGTGTCAACTAGCGTCGTCTGCAAACCCGACAAAGATAGGAAAAGAAGTTGTCATCTGCGCATGCAAACACAATACACAAGATAAGTGGCTAAGGCAAAACTTGTGCACGCAAGAGAAAAGACACACCAAAAATAAAAATACAATAGTGTACAAAGTGTGTATGCTAGATGTCCTAGGCATAGTACTTTTTCAAGTAAATCCCATTCGGGAAATTCCATAGTAATCGACTAACTCGTAGGCGCCTTTATGTAGAACACATTTCACGATGCAAGGACCATGCCATAGAGGTTCTAACTTCCCTGTCCCTAACTTGTCATGAGCCTGGTCATAAACGAGGACCAGGTCTCCTTCTGCAAAAGTGCGAGGATGGACAGACTTGTCGTATTGATTTTTGATTCGTTTTTGATATGTCTCATTGAAGAGAGCAACATCACAACGTGTTTCGTCTAGCCTAGTCAGATGTAAGAAATGTTCTTCTTTAGTAGAAGTGTGGGCCATGAGTTCTACTTTAAGTTTTAGCAAAGGAATTTCGCACTCGATCGGTAAAACAACCTCAATGCCATATACTAGCTGGAAAGGAGTGAATCCAGTAGCAGTTTTTACTGAGGTCCGATAAGCCCAGAGAGCGGAGAAAAGTTGTAAATGCCAAGACATCTTGTTTGCCCCTACCATCCATTGGATCATAGTTTTGAGGAGCTTGTTGATGGCTTCAACTTGTCCGTTAGCTTAAGGATAATATGGGGATGAGTTCTCATGGCGAAAACCCAACTTGGTATGCAACTCACTAATCATCTGGTTTTGAAAATGGGAACCATGATCAGTGACAATGGCCTGTGGAACACCAAAGCGAGTGATGATGTGATTGAAAAAGAAAAGTGTTGCAGTACGACCATCGTTCAGAAAGGTAGGCATAGCCTCAACCCATTTTGTAAAGTAACCGACGACGACAATTATATAACCATGCCCCCCAGCTGAGGTAGGCTTACACTGCATGAAATCGATGCCCCATTTGGCAAAGGGTCCGATGGAAATAACTAGATGCAGTGGAGCAGGGTGGGTGTGTGCCTTGTTTTGAAAAACTTGGCAGGGTGGGCACTTTTGATGGGCTCCATGCAATCCTTGAAGATGGAGGGCCAAAAGTATCCGACACGTAAAATTTTATGGGTTGTAGCCATCCCAGAAAGGTGACTGCCACAGGCTCCAAGGTGACACTCATTGAGGATGCGTTCAACCTCTTCATGAGTCAAACATCGTCGCAGAATGGTATCAATGCCACAATGATATAAAGTTTCGCCGATAATAAGATAACGACAAGAGTGGTGGCGAATACGATGATGTTCTTCACGAGAGATATATGGCTGAAAACGTTGCGTCTAGAGATAGAGAATGATGTCTCCATACCAGGGATCAGAATTGCTAATGAGGAATAGAGATCCGTCAGGAAGAGAATCTCTAGGCTGAGTATCTTCATCGGCATGGGGAAAATCGCAAATGAATTCTGCGAACACCAAGGACTTTTTGGATTTGGACTTAGCGAATTCGAGATCAAATTCTTGAAGGATTATGATCCATTTAGAGTATTTTCCCCCAAGCACCTGGCGGGTCAGGATGTGATACATGGGGTTCGAATCCACGATAACCGTGGTGGTGCATAACAGAATGTAATGATGAAATCTTTGGACAGCTATGATGGCTGCCAAAGACAACTTCTCAACATGTGAATAACGAAGTTCTAGTCCAGATAGACTTTCACTCATATAATAAATCACATGTTCTTCACCGGAAGAGTCCTCTTGAACTAACACCATGGAAATAGTGGAAGTAGAGGCCGCTAAGTAAAGGATATAATCCTTTGTATAGTTTGGAGGATGTAACAAAGGAGTGTTAGTTAGTGCATGCTTAAGAGCATCGAACGATCGTTGAGCAGTGTCATCCCAGATGAAAGGGGCGTCTTTCTGCAATAATCGCATGAATCCTTTAGTGATCTCAGCGTAGTTACAAATAAATCAGCGAAGGAAGTTTGCTTTCCCCTGCAAACTCTAGAGTTGTCGTAGGTTAGTAGGTGGGGGTAAAGCCAGAATATCTCTAATATTTAAGGGATCCACCCGAATCTCGTCCTTGGAGACAACAAAGCCGAGGAGTCGGCTTGATTTGACAGTGAAAATACACTTATGTGGGTTCAAACGGATGCAGTAGAATCGACATCGGAGAAAAATAGCCCGTAGATGACCGAGATGGTCGGATCGACTGGATGAGTGGGCAGGTAAGTCATCGAGGTAAGGTTCCACAATATGTTTGATATCGTTGAAAGCGTAGGACATGGCTCGCTGGAATGTAGCCCCAACATTTTTAAGGCCAAATGGTAGCTTCTGATAGGCGAAAGTTCCCCACAGGTAGATAAAGGTCGTCTTATGTTGATTAGCCAGTAGGATGTCTATCTGGTTATATCCTGAGAAACCGTCCATAAAAGAGAAAATTACGCTACCAGCGCAATTATCAATAATCTGGTTGATAAAGGGCGTGGGGTAGTTGTCTTTGGGACAAGCCTTGTTAAGATCCCTATAATCAACGCAGACGCAAATGGTCCCCAATTTCTTAGTAACTGGAACGATATTGGAAACCCATTCCGTCAAGGGGACAGGATAAATGAAGCCAGATTTCAGTAAATTTTCAACCTCTGCCTTAATAGCCGTAGTATTTTTAGGATAGACCAGGCAGAGTTTCTGTTGAACAGGTTTGACACCAGGGTAGGTTTTAATCTCGTGCACAACAATCGACGGATCAATACCAAGCATCTCTTCATAGCTCCAGGAGAAGACATCGCAAAACTCTTTATACAAAGTGGTATAAGAGACCACTTCCTCGGGCGACCAATTAGCTCCGAGGTTAATGTTTTCCACGGCACCTTCCTTGATCAAAATATCAATAATGATCGTAGATGAAATGTTTCCCAAATTCCCCTCAGAAAGAGTATCTTGTGTGAGGATGGGAGATTGCGGAAAGTCGACAACATGAGGAGGGAAGACAGAGTGTATGTCTTCTTGAATTTCTTCGAGAGGTGAAAGAAAAGAAGACCAGTGATGGATATCATCCCAAGGTACATCGTCGAGGCTAAGCATTTCCATTATAGATTCATCGGAAGGAAAAATTTGGGAAATGTAGTCGATTGTAGACCACAAGGAAGTTAACCACGATGGCATCGAATAAGTGTAGGTGCCAAGGGATGTTGGTCATGTGAAGAGGGAGAGGCAGATCGAATGTCAACGTATGAGGTTTCGACTGGACTAAGTGGCATGGTGTCACCGAGTGCATCGAATATTAATGGACTAGGTACAATCCAAGGGTCAGATGATTCCAAGGATTGGTGAACCGCAGTCAAAATCATATTGATCGTGGAAATATGATGTGCAGTGGGTGGAAGTGGTGTAGGGAAGGTACCCATGAGGCTAGAGTCTTTCAACAAGCCAACACCAACGCTTTCATATGTGATCTTGTGATCTCCCAAGAATGAAATATTGTTGGTAGCTGGAACGTGAGTGTTAGGTGTACACAAATCTAACTGATTGACAGTGACAATTTTACCTTGATGAGGAAACTGTACACATCAAAAAACTAACGAAGCAACGACGGTCATAGCATAGAACCAACTTCTTACAAGTAACAAGTTGTAATTGAGGGGAGCATCGACCACCTCGACGTCAATAGAGACGGTTTTGCCACCCAATTGGACGGATAGGGACTGCAAGAGTCCGTGCGTATGAAAGCCTCGCCATGGAATGCACGTAACATAGTTGGGGATTTATTGAGTGCGGGTGATTTTAAGATTTTCCAACAGGCCAGAGACATGACACAAGTTGAGGCTCCCTCATCCAAAATAGTTCGGTGGATTTGTTGATTGTGAAGAACAACATCAACTTGGAAAGAAAGTTGGTGAGAGAGTCGAGATGTAAAATTATCCAAGTTAAACGTGATATTGTTAGATGACTCAGGATCAAAAGTGCCAATAATGGCCAAGAGCATTCTATGTTGACTGGGATAGTGCTGTAGAACTTCTAACACAGACATAGCACACGGTGCTTGAGCCAGATCTTCAGYGATGTTGTAGTGCTGGGCGGCACATGAACTAGGATTAAAGGTAGACTTTCAGATAGTGCTCTTAGGAGGGCGTAAGATAGAGTCGAACGTAGGTTTCTTGATCTGGAGAGATCCATATGGAGGACTGGCAGACGGAGGACTAACGGAGGATGGTGATGGATCCTGTGAAGAACCATTAGTGACCTTTCCTTTGTCCAGTTTAACTGGTGTGTTGTAAGTCGTAGAGAGGGTGGTTAAATCAATCCCATTAAAGAGATATATATGGGCACTTGTTGAGGCTTCATCATGAGGAGGGTGGTTGGAACTTCCCCCTGGAGAGGGGGTTTGAGCAACCATAGATTGTTTCTGAGGAAAAGGTTGAGTAAGCACGACGGGTTGGGAATTCCCTTTAAAGAGTTTGGCCACTTCTTCGCGATGTGGACAGTCTTGAGTGTAGTGATTGTCACCACAAATAAGACATGAGAACTTCGGTTGCCGCTGTGGTTGATTTTCGTTAGCAGGTGGTGGGTTTTGAGCTTTTGGTTGTTCATTATTAGTAGTCTTTTTATTTTTGTTCTTTGTCTTTTTCTTACCTCCAGTTTGTTGTGAGGGGGCAGACTGAACTGCATTCACCTCAGAGACTTGGGTATGAGAGGAGGTAGAGGGTGCGGTCAGACTAGGAGCAGATGTGGAAGCAGATCGAGGTGCAGCTCCAATCGACTGGGATGAAGATTGAGTCTTGAAGGAACCAATAATGCCATCTGCATGTGATGATGATGAAGGTTTGGATGGATCATTGTGGCACGAGTAACATTAGGAATCAACTCATATAAAGTACTAGACTGGGAATAAACCAAGTCTAAGTATTGGGCCCTGGCAATGACTTCTTCTTCGATAACTACACCACCCATAGCAACGTCACGAGCGATCGGGGGTAAAAGTGATTTGGTAAACCATTCTGCCAATAGCTGGTCGTGAATGACTGCTTTGATCAACCTTCATCATCGTCTCCATTCATGAATATGGTTAGAAATGTGCATGGAGTTAGTCTGACGAAGGGAGGTCAAGAGTTCAGTACCCATCTCATATCGAATGGGTAGTTGGAAATGGGTGAGGAAGGACATGGCAAGGGAGTTGAAATCTCGGAAGGAACCACGCGGTAGTTCAATATACCACTTGGCTACTGAGCCCGTAAGTGTTTGCTGGAAAAGACACAAACGTATAGAGTTGTCCATTAAGGAGTTTGATGAACACCATAAATGGAAAGTCATTACATGATTATTGGGGTCTTCTCCAACTTTACCGTAAAACTTCAGAATATCATAAGGGAGTTTAGCTGGAATCAYTGGCCAGAAAGGGTAATGCAATATAGGATCGTTGGTTAACCGAGAYAAGTTTGAGAGATCCAAAGTAGCAAGGAAAGGTAGCTGGCGATTAACCTGCGRGTGATACTGGTGAGGCATAGGGACACCAGTAGGACTGTACACTGGGTAAGGTGGATAATTATAACCAGTGGGTCCTCTTGCATAGGGTTGTTGTTGACCAGAGTACATGGGATTTGAGGGGGTTTGACAAACATGTGCGAGYGGAGGATAACCAGATGGGTTTTGAGGATTATAAGTTGGATTTGGTRTTTTCCCATAGGGGGGGTAAACACTTTATCCATAAGGAGGATATAGATTAGTTCCTTGAGAAAGAGGAGGTTGTTGTAGACCTTAAGGATTACATCCCCCAAAGAACTATGGGTTTYCTAGAAAAGGAACATTCTATGAATTAGGAGTTGCAGACACATTCTGTCCAGAAGGTTGATGATGGGCTGCAATCTGAGGCTGCTCCCCAACATGAGGTTGCCCCCCAAATGGAGGTTGTCCTMTGAGAGGAGGTTTCCCGTGAAATAAAGGTTGCCCTCTGAGAGGAGGTTTCTCGCTAAACGGAGGTTGCCCTCCGAGAAGAGGTTGCCCCCTGGGAAGAGGTTGCCCTCCGAGAGGAGGTTTCCCTCCAAGTGAAGGTTGTCCTCCAAACGGAGGTTGCCCCCCAGCATGAGGTGGAGTTCCTGTAATTTGGAAACCAGACGTAGATGACTGACTAGTGCCACTTAATGGATTATAGCCACCAAGACCAATTCCCCCAGGTTGTTGGATAGGTATAGTACTTCCAGGTATGACCTGAGTAGTGTTGACAATGCAAGGATTTAGTGCTCTGTACCTAGGGGGAAGTGACAAAGTAGGCCTAGATGATAGTGGCGTACCAATGGGAGTTTGGCTAACCACTACGTTACTGGTGGTTATAGTCGCAACGTGAGGGACCATCGTAGAATGGGCCTTCTAGAGAGAAACAGTGGAACTTGGACCAACATATTGCATATTCAAACTAATAGATGGTGTGATGGAACTAACGGTCGTACCAGTAAAGTGATCTAAAGGTACGGTATAGGTAACAGATGGTTCGAGTAATTGAGACACAACAGGTGCATTAGCACCCATGCCTAATTCGTAAAGTTCTCGCATCGTGCAGGGGCTTTGAACTATGTCATTAGTCCAAAGGGGGTATCCGACTTGAGGTCCTGTGTGAGACCCAGTCGGAAAGTCAGAAGGATCAATAACAAAAATTTCTCTGGCCGTATTCAGTTGGAGAAAATGCCTCTCATATCCCGCAGGAATGCAGAAAGCCTCCATAGAATCCGAAACAATGTGAAAATTTTCTAAGGAAGCAGAACCTTCCTCCTGTGAGGTTATAATGGCATGAACCTTTCTCTGTTGAGGAGATCCCTCCGTATCATGAGGGGGTAGAGTGGTAAAATATTCCATATTTTCTGGAGGAAGTCCCTGTACCCGACACGAACGACGTGGAGGGTCGATGTTGGCGGAGAAAATTCGATGGAAAAAATATATGACCAACTAACGAAAAAGAAACATCATGCACTAATCAAATCTAGGAATCAAACCAAGCAAAGAAAACCTTCTCTCGAAGAACATACTAGTTGGTGATGAAATCCAATGTCACATGATCAAGTCAAGAAGGGGCTAGGATATGGTGGAACAGTTACGATGGCGACCTGCTTAACAGACTTGTTCCTTAGTACAAGCTTCCACGCAGTAATTGTGGATTTACCCTCCAAGGAGCCCGAGTGAGTTTGACCACTGTTTGTTCCAGGTACATCAAATACTTCCCTTCACTGTCACCTTGTGTAAGTACCTAAAGATTATGGCAACTAAGGACACTAAATTGCAGTCAGCCCCTAGGCGGGTACAATCGACAGTCCGGTCTGAACGTATGAGCAGGATAACAAGTCCAAAATTCCTCGAGAGAACTAAGGACAAGTGGACCGGTAGAATTCCAGAGGACCCCGAATAGATTTAGAGTTCACGAAGCACTGAGACCAAATGAAACTAGTTGAAACTCTAGAAGAACCCTCAATATACGATCCGACCACTACAAACGGTTGAACCACATAGGGATAATCTCCGTAACTCTCCTGAATGCGACCTCGTGCATAACCCCTGTGTGAGAGGGGGATCCCAGAAAGCCTATACGACAATTGGATTTAACTCTCCATATCCTAGGATGCTAATGTTTTTTTTTGAATACTTTGGAGAGTTGTGCTCATAGCCTAATCCAAAGTGCTAATCCTAGTCTAATGTTGGTGGAAGATCCTAAAAACAAAAATGTTCTAGATAACTTTTAATTAGCGTTAATATTGCAACTGTTCTTCACTCAAAGGGTGTATGAAAGTGAAATTGATGGTGTTATGACTCAATTCCCAAAAAATGCATAAAAGATGATAAACAATCGTTTCTTTCAATGAATGCCTATTTAAGGGAAGGAGAAAAAGTTGTTTTCACTATCAAACGCTAAGATGCAATGTCCTTAATCAATCTGTTTCTCAATCAAATTCAATGTAAAGCTAAAATTCTCATAAAATTCCTTTTCTAATATTCAATAACAATCATAAAAAAAATATCCTTCTGCTTTGTGTGTGAGTGATAATAAATTTTGATGCAAAAAATTCTAATGTCGTCGAGACTTTAAGATCAACAAGATTCAGACAATCAAAAGCAATTTTATCACAAACAAAGATACACTCTCGTTATAACAAAACAAGGAAGACAAAGATCACAAAATTTTCAAAAAGAAAACCAAAAGACTCAAAAAGATTGAAAAAGGTTTGGGTAGAAATGACCTCAAAGATCAAATGGGATGGTGCACAGATCTTTGAAATTCCTCACAAAGGTTTCCACTCAACTAGATAAATGAGAAGAAAGTAACAAGACAACTCTAAATCAATAAAGATGAAGAGTGACTTCAAGGCAAGGAAGGAAAACATCAAAATTCCAAACAAGAAGAGATCAATTCTTAGAAAACGGGGTGTTGAAGGCCAAGACCAAGATGAACTGAGATTATAAAACTCCTAAGCGAATGCTAAAAACAAGAAATAAATTCAGAGGATTAAAATTCTGAAAAATTTCTCACAAAAAGGGGTAGCGCTCTGGTCTATAGGGCACCAGAGTGTTTCAACACTTTGTGTAAGGCTAACATGGAGCGTTAGCGCTCTGACAACAACAGAAAGGGGGTGTTGGGCTCTCAAAACTCAGAAAACCAAAATTCCAAGCAAACTCAGTCAATCAGGGTGAATATGATGAAAGAAAGAGGCTATCAATCAGATATAAGAATCAAAGACAATATGGAGATGGTCAAGAAATGGGCAAAGGGCCAAAACAATATCTAGGAAAGGAAACAAAAATTAGAGCTTCTCCGCAGTGGAGTCGTCAATTTCTGTTATAGGTGAATCCTCCTGCAGACAAGCAGATTCCCTCTTGGTATCTAGACTCCTAAACCAATATAGAAAGGGTGCTATCAATGGTCACTGACATCCTTTTATATCTAATTAAGCTAATATATGAAGAGGAAGAAGAAATATGTGTACCTTGTCAATGACGTTTGTCCTCACAAAGTCCAGGTTGAGCTTCGATCCTGAGCTCCTCGATAGGTCCTGTAGAACAAACAAAGATACAAAGAACTTCCTATTCTACTGAGATTAGCTCAAATACATATCTATCTACTGAAGACAAGTTCATGTGGAACAAACATAAACTTGAAAGAAACAGGCCAAGCATGTATATGTATTAATGAGAACAGATGAAGAGTACTTACAATCCTTTGATGAAGGTGCAACAACTTCTTCCAGCTCTCCTTGTCCAACCCCTTTTCTCAAGTAATATACATTGATTATGCTCCAATGTCATATCACTTATGGGATCATAAGTTTGGTGTAATTCTCAATCTCCATCTCTCTTTCTACTAGGAGGAGGCCTCCTTATATAGGCTTGGAGAGGCCTAACCACTTGAGACATCTTTGGGATAAGTTGAGGATTCCTCTCCTTCATTTGTGGATCTCCCCTAAGATCATGACTTGACCTCAGATTCAAATCCAACTACCTTCAGATATTGAGGGGATTGTCCCCTGATTTCCTCCAACAAACCAAATTTCGCCCAAAAAAGGAAAGCGCTCCCTCAAAAGCGACACAGAGCACTGGAACGCTCCCCTAGAAGAGGGTACAGAGTGCCAGCGCTCCCTGACAGTAGGTAGGGGAGAGCTCCCTTCCAAAATTGATTTTTTAGTGGCTTTTTCAGTGGCAAAAGGCTTGTACTCCTTGTCAATTGATTTCTCTTCTTCAAAACTAGTCTTTGAGGTGTCTTAGTGTCCTTACGGTGTCCTTAGAGAGACGACACATGCAAGATAATGTTTGCCACACTTACGAACAATATGCTACACTTGCAATATTTGTAACGACGACATTAGCCATCATCGCAATGAGTGATTTTGATGTGTAACAAGGGGAATTTGAGCACACATAATTTCCACATGAACTACTCGCTTTAATTATTTTTCATTGTAATTTCCATGGAACTTTGGTTCAATCAGTTGAGCATATTTTTCTTCTAATAGAAACATAAGTGCCTAGTCAACAATATTGTGCTTTGTGTTTGAGTCCATCTCATCTCATAGGTTTCTCAATAATATTGCAAAGTTATACACGTCAAAACTTTCAGAAGATTTTCCCCGCAACGTATTCAGGTGTAAGATAACCTAGTGTTCCCTCTACTCATTTGTGTTGAAGAAAAGGTATGAGGAACCTTACTCAAGCATTTTTAGATCTTATTGGGCTAAGGCAAGATAGTTTGGAAGGTTACCCAGGGTTTATAGCCTTAGAATAAAAGAAACAATCACTTAATCCACATGTATTAATTACAAGGGACCAAGGCTATTTTTTTATATATTATTTGCAAAGAAATAAACTAAACAAACATTACATGAGCGTGTACATGGAGATAAAAGTGAAATATGAACTAAATCAACAAAAACACATATGTGAGACTGAAATCATAAGTCTGATTTTTATATTGATTTCATTATGAGATAAAAAATTGAATTCTCTTTACAAACCCCTGTGAGGGTAGGGACCAAAGTTAGATTTAGAAGCCTCTGATGGGCACCATACAAAAAGACTTTGACAACAAAATAAAACTAAAGCTAAAGATCCGGATCAACTTGCCACAAAATGATATCACTTGACTCTGCAAAATATTTTTTATCAATCATAAAATTTAATTTATAAACAGAGAAGAACACACATACTGCCAAAGATAAATCATACACCTTTAAAACACACTGCTGAAAATATATGATTCACTTTTGAATCCTGCTGCCTTCAATAAGACCCTGTTGTCATCAAAATAGTTAAACCTTCTGGTAAACTCAGAATGAATGGAAAATGAAAAGTATCTCACAAGTATAGAAAAAACCTTATGGCTGAAGCTCTCCCTCTATTATCTCTGTCTTTGTCTCTTCATTTGATTGAGCTTTTATTCCTTCTCAATAAGTTATGGTAGTTCAACTACCTTTCTTTAGTTAAGCCTAATTAGCTTAACTAATTAGTTGAGACAAATAAATAATAATATATAAAAATAAGGGTCTAATTAAATAATAACTAAATAGGTAGGACCCCTTGTGACTCACGTTCAATTTATCTTAATAGTCATCAAAACACGAAGTATAAAACCAAAAACATTTGATTCAAACATCCTCCTTGTAACTCCCATTTTCATATTCGTGATCAAATATTTTAATATCAACAAAATATAACATGACTATATCCAAAAAAAATAGCATTATATCCATGTTGTCCAAAACACTATCTAAACATGTATTTGTTGTCCAAAACATTGTCAAAGTAAAAAGATTGTCCACAATAGAAAATAATATTAATCAACATTAAAACCCATATTTACTATGAGAGGCATTTGGCCTCTTTTCACCACTTCCCTCTTTTGATCTTTCTATTGTAGCCTCAGGTTGATCAAAACCTTGAGGGTGGATCTCACTGATGACATGGGAGAAATTGTCTTTGAGACGAAGATGAGAGGACATAGATCCAGAGGAATCTTTTGATGACTTGGAGGGAGTGGAAACTCCTTTTCCTTTATCTAGGTTTGGCTTGGGAACATCAGTTTTTAGCCTTTTACTTGCATGAGAAGACTGCACGGGTGATACAACATGATCAACTTGAGCATTTGGATTTTTTGGAGGTGGAGGAGGCGGTAATGGCAAAGACACAGTAGGCTAACCATGGTGATGAGCAAAATGCTAATGGACAATCTCTTGCCAACCATCATTGGCAAACGATTTTGGCTGCATAGACACATGAGGGGGAACATGGATACCATAAAAGTTTTGATGTGGATGGAAGGGAGGTCTCTCAGGTCGGGGCTGGAGGATACCATGACCAACTAGGTTGAAGAACCCATCTTGAAATAGTTGATTTAATTCATGTGGATCAACATCAAAATGTATTGAAAACCATGGCCTTCTATGGCCCCTATGCCAATTCCCTCTGCCTCTATTTTCACCTCTATTAACACCTCTGCCATTGCTGTCCCTGCTAAAGAATCTCATCCTAAAGCAATAGTCCAACATGTCATGAAAAAATATTAACAATCCATGCATCAATCTCTACCTAAATAAAATCAAAAGGTTGGCTCTATTATTCACCACATAAGCACATGCAATCCATCCATCAATATCTTAACATTCAACAATCAATTTTCCATTTGAACAGGGAGTGGTAGGGCTATTGGGAAGATGAGGGGGTTATAATGAGCAAAAAAGTGGCAGCATGGATGGGAAGCAACCAACAAATATTGTTCAAGCAAATGCAGAAGTAACAAAAAATGTATCCATATCCAATTTCCCAACACCAATCATCAACTAGCCTTTTCTTTTATTATTAATCCTTTCTCTTTACAACCAAATGAAATTCATAATAATAGTATAGGGAATGTTTAAAATGTATTTGGGAAGGCAAGGGGCATATAACGAGTGAAAAAGTGAGAGCATAAAAGGGAAAAGACGATTATTGTTCTATTATATGCAATAATATTTATTAAAAATAATCATCATCACCATCATTTGCCAAAACCTTTCTTTGTTCAATAACTCAAATCCAACACACATGTATTTTCATATTATCCAATATAAAACCCCAGGAAAGTTCTAGGATTCTCAAACTATACAACTTTAATTTCCCCTTCCTTTTCTTTTTATCAGCAAAGTTTTCATAAAAGACTGTTAGCAGAGTCATTCCAACAATTAAAACTAGACTACATCAAGCGTGCATGGGAGGCTGAGAACACCACATAAAGCCATCATCACAACTTTAATACTTGTTGTATAACAAACTGGGTTTCGAAACCCCATGTGAAACTGGTGCTTATCATTTATTTTAACATTATTCAACTTCAAAATCAACAAAACCCCCATGGATAAATAACAAGTGAGACAAGACTTAACACAAATAACTAATCTTCCCACTGCTGGGTTAATCACTTATAACAAACATCAAGACCAGAGTTCGAATCTCTTAGTTTCCATACACGAGATAAAAGAACCGAGGTCTGGGAGCATGAAAGGACGAAACATACATCAAGGGTTTGCAAAAAATAAATTTAACCATATCTTATCACAACAGACTTTTCACAGACCTCTCATGGTGGCCACAAGGCAAATATGCCCATATATTCACAAAAAATTAAAAGGTAATTTGAAGGAGCTACAAGTCTTCCAAAGATTGAGTACTAGCGTTAATTAAAACAACTATTCTTTTTTTCACAGAGAAAAAGAAACCCTTGAATTTTAATGACTAGAGATGAGTGAAACCAAAAAAACTTGCCATAATTATTTGCCAACAGTCATAGCACAAAAGTAGTATTCATTCTGGGCATAACACAATCACATAATCCAAACATAAAGGAGTTTCAAACACTATTCTCAACTTGAAGAATTTAAATTCCAACAGGGAGGAACCTCCACTTAAATGTAATTTGCACAATCGTGATACCTACATACATCCATTTACACTTTGGAAGCAAACACAATCTGTAAGAAAATCTAAGAGTCAACATCATGATTTTATTCTAAGCGAAGCTATATTTCATGAATGGAGAGGTAAGAGCCATCATACTTGTATGGAGAATGCCAGAAAATCAACAAGCACGACTATTCTTTCCAAGGCCAAGCAAAACAGAGGCAACACCAGCCAAAGAAACGAACACAAATGTGAACCAAGTGAGGGTGGCGACCTCGAGGTAGGGTTAGAGCGATGGGCAGCAATTGCATGTCGTTTCTCACATTAATTTCATCAACTATAGCCAAGTACGAGCACGCCCAATACCTCCAGCGCATAGTCCACTATGTTTTTCACATAACATTTCAATACAAAAATCGAATTTGCCTCTTTTCATTAAGCTCATGAGTTTTATATGCATACTCGACATTTAGCACCAAATACATCTCATGTCCCGCATTCTTTGCTAGGGAAGGATTGCCACCTTATAAAACTTAACAATTTTCCATGATAACAACAAAAATATCATAAGTGCAATATTCCATGCTTGGAGTTTCAATCAACAAGTCAGAGTATATGTGTAGCAAGAATAAACCAAGATGCTGGTTAAAACAACATTCCCCCCCTTTCCTTGTGAAATTCAATTTCCAATAAAACCCCATCATTCATCTAGAAAACGGTTTCGAATTTCAAATTGTAGAGTCATCTTTCCAAGGTAGTAATGAGCGCAATCAAATAAAAGCGCCTTGCATTATTATTCACATAACAGGGTCCCACCTATTTAGTATATTATTAAATATATATAAGTAGAGAGGCATTGCAACCCATTTGCAGGCAGTGATTTCATGTTGCGCTTTGGGCATCAACAATGTGGTGACATGTGTTTCCATTTTAGGAATTAGTGCATTGTTCATGGCCAATTATTTTGACCAATGGTTTCAACCCATTGCAAACTAATCTCAATTAATAAATTAGGGTTGCAATCTAACACCACTTGGAAGATTAGGGTTGAATGATGCTATGGAATACCTAAATAATGTATTATGTATTGTTTTGTTAATACAATGATAGAGAGGTGTGAGGGTTTGAGTTTTTTGGTTATATCAATTAAGGCTTTCCAGGGAAAATCTCGTGTGCTATGTGTGTGACATTGTTTTGTCCTATTTTAAGATTCTATTAGCATATCTTCTATTGCATAGGTTTATTCAACTCTTTTCAATTGGGTGTAGGTTAAGTGGTTGTGAGGAAAGTTTTTGTTACCCTCCCCATCCAAGTTCAAATCCCACTTTTCACCAGTTATTGACTTGGCCTTTATCCCTAAAGAATCTAGGTTTTACCTTGGCTACCATCCTTAGAATGAGGGGAGTGTCAAGGAGGTTTACCCTAAGATATTTTACTTGGAGAAAAAGGTTTATTAAACTTTTCAATTGGTATAAGAATAATTTACTGGATTTAAGGGGAATGCCTTTGTTTCTAGGGTTTAACTCATTATTTGAAGAGAAAGAGTGTCTTGGTTTTGTAATAAACCCAGTCTTGAGTAGGAGCTTTGTGCAAATGAATATTGTGTGAAAAAATGGGGGGCATTTGAAGGATAGAGATATAATATTTTAATGGCTAGAAATACAATTTATGTAAGATATTCTTGCAAATAGAGTTTTTATTCCGGGAAAAAAAACCATGGGTATGAAAGATGAAGACTGGGAAAAGTTGGATAGGAAGGAGAAGGTTACTATCCATCCATACCTTTTAGAACTAGTTTTGTTAAATGTCTCTCGAGAATATATTATTTAGGTTTTATGGGACAAGTTAGGGTCTTTGTACCGATCAAATTTTCCGGTAAACAAATTTTTTCTGAAAAGAAGTTGTGCAACCATGGGATGAATGATGGTGACTCCATGAGAGCATATATAAATACTTTTAACACCATGGAAAGTTAGTTAGCCTATGTTGATATTGTGATGGATGAAGAAGATAAGTGTATTACCGTGTTATGTTCTTTTCCAGATTCATGGGATAATATGGTTGCAACCAATAGTAATACTACTAAATCTACATTATAATTTGAGAATGTGCTTGTATCCTTGTTAGCATAAGAAATTAATAAGGAAACAATACATGGAGGGTCCCAAAAGGGATGCCTTGTTTGTGAGAGGTCTTCCCCAATATAGAAATAAAATCAAGTCTAGGTATATATATAAGTCTTGAGGGAGGTCTGAGTCTCCTAAAAAATTATAATGAATTGCTAGAAATGTGATAAAGCTATGAATTTGAAGAAGGGTTTTAGATCTAAAAAAATGTTAAAGGTAAGAGACTTGATTATGCCTCTTCCATAGAAGATAAAAACTCCACTAAAGAAGGAGGGGTGTGTGCTTTGTATCTCCAAGTACATAGTTAGTTCATGATGCATGGTTCATCAACTTGGGTGCTTCCTTTCATATGAATCCTCATAGGGAATGGTTTGTGAATATGGAAAGTAAAATAGAGGTGATATTTTATTAGGAGTTGACTTTCCAACCAAAATCATAAGATATGGAAAGGTTAGGTTTCTTCTCAAATATGGAAGTGTTAAAACCCACATAACGAGTGGGGGATTGCTTGTACGGTAGAGGCAACACAAGGTTGTGAAGATAGAAGTCACAAAGTTTAACCCTTTTCTTCTCATTTCAAGTGGCATGTTTCTATAAAATATTTTGGGGTTTCTATTTGGTAGAGGAGATGACTGGCTATCCTCCTCAACTAAAATCTAAGCCATTGTTGAGTCTAGGAATAAAGTATAAACTTTAATGGGAGGTTTGCATGTTAGAAATCTTCAGCTGATTTAGGCATTTTGGCAGTGGATGTTTCTAGTATGCAATGGTTTTCCTCTTTGGTTTCCAAGTCTTCCTTGTTCTTATCCAATTCATCTATCCAAACCATGTTTTCCTCTTTCAACTGTCTCTTATCATGCAATTGTTGCATTTTATTTATTTGAAATTTTTCTTGCAAAATTGCAATTTGGTGGTCATGTTGCAACTGGGGATCTCTTTCAATTGTGATTTCAATTATTTGATTGGCCTTTTCAAGTTCCTTCCATTTGAGGGCCTCTACCCTAGCTTACTCTAATTAAGTAACAAGGACCTACACTTTAGCTTCACCCCTCTTTGTGTCCTATGTCCCTTGTGTTTCTCCCAAGTATGTCTTTAGACTAGAGTAACCATCTTCATCTACACTAACTTTGGAAGTTTTTAGTGGAGTAATCTCCAATTTCCTTGTTTCATATGATCTAGTCCTAGTCCTTTGAATAATGGGTTTCTCCCTCTTCTATGTTGAGGGGATTTCTTCTTGTAGTTTTAGGGGACTAATCTTAGGTTTTCCCATTTTTACCAAAGTATCAACAATTTCCTATACTTCATCTCTTGCTTTAGTTTTTTTCCGAGAATTTCTTTTCTTTCTAGCCTCTACTTTTTTGCCCTATTTCTTCTTCTTTCTAGATTGTCTTACAAGGCTTGCTTCTTTGTTAGCTCCTTTCCTCTCATTTGCAACCTCTCGTGCGAAAATTGTTCTCTACTAGTGGTAATAAATCTATCCCATGAAATATGTGATGGATGTCTACTCAAAGCATCACAAACAATTAGTTTTTTCAACCTATGACAAGCTAAGACATCAATACTCCCTTCCTACATTTTAGCACTTGTTTCTCTAACGAGCTATAATAGATAGTAAGGAATTTTCAAATTCTTCTTAGACTATTGATGGTATAAATTTCTCAATTGGTGTAGCATCTGAAGTGGTACCTATGGACCACACTATTTCTTCCCTCATATGTTGTATATTTCATTATGTGCAAGGTTATCTCATCCCAAGATTTGGGTAGGCTTTCTCTCTTCACGCCATTCTTATTTTTTTCTACCTCTTCATAGAGCCCAAAGTAACTCTTCTTTACTAATAAAGTAGGTTGTCTCTCTTCCTTATCCCATGATAGTCCATGATTTGGATTGTATAGAGAACAAAATGAAAGCTAGGAATATGAGTGGAGTATGAATGGAAATACACATTAGAAATATTGTAGAGAGCACAATAATACAATGAAACCCAAGTTCTGTTAATGAATGGAACAGGAAAATATTGTAAAATGCAAAGCGATACAAGCTAGCTAGAATAATGGTAACTTATCTATGAAGAGATAGGTGTCAACTATGCTCGTTTGCAAGAAGACATTACAAGAGGTTGAAAATGGCCTTTTAACATAAAGTACTAAACCCTAATGGGAAAAAACCCTAAATATAAAAACCCTAACCCTAGAAGATGAAGTGCCAAAAGAATTATGGCCCCCAATGTGGCTAGTTGAAACATCAATTTCCTCGAAGTGAAACTTTTGCATACAATCCCTTCTAGGGTACATTGTAGCTCGTTGGAAAGATCTAACTAAGAAGTACAATTGTTGGTATGTCTATGAAGGCCATGGCCACCTTAATGTCCTGAATGGCCGAAAAACATCATTGAAGGTCTCAAAACATCCCCAAAATTTTAGGACCTTAAAACCTGTAGATAAAAACAATTCCAAGATGGAGAACCGTGTTGAGTCGGTTATCCCCCATTAGGAAGCAGTGGTCCCCATTGCGTTAATTTTCCTGATTAGACGGGGAGACTTGCTAAATTTGGCTCCTGGTGAGCCACTTGGCTTAGTGAAGAAGTTGTCCTACTTTGACAACTTGATAAAGTTGGATGTTCTACTAGCGAGTTCCCTTCATCTTGATATCCATGATCTGATCCATCGTAGCTTTTTCAATGCAGTAATTATTTATTTTAGTAGGGGACAAATGCTCAATCACCTCTGAGGTGTCCGATAGAGGTGGAAAACATGATCGAAGAAGGTCCACATTAAACACTAGGTGCAAGCCAAGGAAAGGGGGAATACTCAATTCAAAAGCATTCTCACCCAAAACCTTTGTGATGGTGTAAGGCCCATATCGTAGTGGTATGAGCTTCTTGTGGGGGGATATGAGGCCCTCTTTCTACAAATGCAACCATATTTTATCACCAACATGCAACCTTTGTGGAAATCAACGTTGGTCATGTCGTTTCTTATACTTGGCATTGGATTTCTATGGGATATCATGAACCTATTTTTGAATGTGTTGATTCCATTCAAAAAAATTGATTTCATTGTCTACCTTTGTTTGAGCATGGAAGGATTCTTCCTATGAAGATGTAATGGGAAGAGCCACATCAATGGGGGCCAATGGATGGAACACCAAGCACACCTAGAAAGGTTTATGGCCAATAGAGCCATATAGGGCCTTGTTATAGCTATGTTGAACATATGGAAGGATCTCATCCCATGTACATGGATTCTTGGAGTTGTGCATGCACAAGATATGAGGATACCCGTGAAAAATATCAAAAAGTGTCTTGTTATGATAGGCCACCAGATTTCCATGTTGAGTGAGGACTACAACAATATCATAGTCAAATGCATCTGTCTCAATCTCAAATAACTGTTGCAGGTCTAGTAGAATGAGGATTGGTGCCAAGAAAAGGTGGTTTTGCAGATCCTTGAATGCCTTCTTTTGTGACTCAATCTAGAAAAACTTGGCTTTAGCTCCACCCTTGGTCACTTGGCTCAAGGGGCAAGTGATATGAAAGAACCTCAACATGAACCTACAGTAGAATTTGGCAAGGCCTAAGAAGATACAGAGCTTTGTTAGAGTCATTGGGATGGCCAATAACAAATTACTTGGATCTTGGTTGGGTCCACATGCACCCCATGTTCATCCATGATGTATCCTAGATACTGAATCCTCCAAATCCCAAATGAACATTTCTTCATATTGGCATATAAATCATGTTGTCAAAGAGTGCTCATAATTTATTGAATGTGCTACACATGCTTTTCCCAAGTTTTGTTGAATATGAACATGTCATCCAAATATACAACCACAAAAGAGTTTGTGAATGGTCATAAGAAATATTCTATCATCCTCATGATTTTTTTCAGATTATTATTTAATCCAAAAGGCATGACCAACCACTAAAAAAGTCCTTCTTTAGACTTGAATGCGGTCTTCCATACACCGGTTTGTTCAATAAGGACCTAGTGGTAGCTTAACTTCAGATCAATATTACTAAATGATTTGGCACCCTTAAGTTGATCAAGAAGGTCGTCAATCTAGGGGATCAGGTATTGGTTCTTAACCATGATTTTGTTTAGGTCTCTCTAATCAATATAGATTCACCATGTCCCATCCTTCTTCTACACCAATACAATTGGGATCCCACAAAGTGAGGAGCTTAGTCGAACGTGGGCCTTTTGGATGAGCTCATGAATTTGACATTTTATTTCCTCATTCTCTAGAAGAAACCCTATGTATATTGGGAAATTAGGTAAAGGAGCACCATGTAATGCATAGGCATTCCACAAGTGAAGTGAAGATATATTTGCATTCCTCTAGAAGCTTGTCCACCTACTTCTATTATGTAGAGAGGCCCTGTGATGAGGACGTGGTGGATGCAATGATATTTCATTCACCTTCTGACCAAACCATAAAGAGGAAAATTTTTCCATTCTAAGAGATTGCATTTTGACATCATTTGTCGAGAGAAAGGAAATTTCCACATATAGAGAAAGGAAGTAACAATGACACTTCGAGGCTTGGACTCATAAATAACATGGTATTTCCACACATAATGTTGTCCTAAAAGAACATCAAAAAATTCAAGTGGGACAACATCACATAGTACCTCATCTTTGAAGGGCTTGATGTCGTACGACAAATGACATTGTTAGCTAACACAAATGTCTCATCCATGGCTCAAAAAACTAATGGTGTATGGTTGGGGGTGTGGCATTGTTGACAACTTCAATATCTTGATGACATCAACTACAATTAGGCTCTTATGTCTACCATTGTCAATAATGAAATGTAGTGGAGCCCCCTTCACCCACATCTATGAATGGAAGAGGTGCTCCCCCTCCTTAACCTCCTTTGGATCTTCTGGTAGGATATTTACAGTTGTGATGGTAGCACTGGGTTCTACATCAATGATTCACTTTCCCTTATTCTGATCTGAATCAGAGTCCACTTCCTTTTCTTTAAGCTTGACCAACAATTATTGTCTTGAGTGATGTTTATCAGTGTTGTGCCAAGGAATTTTGTGGAACTCGCAGTGATTTCCAGTGTCCTTCTTCAACTTCCCATTACCATTATTTGCCTATGACTTGCACTGGTTGTCTTGAGGTTGGATCTACTTTCTTTTTCCTTTGGTTTGTGAGTTAGGGCCACCCTCACCATTCTTCTGGTGCAATGGATTTGCAGAGCCAGAATCATGATTATTCTGCAACTTAATTTTTTTCTCGATTTTGACAACATATTGATAAACGGCTCCTAGTGAGGATATGTATAATAAATCCATCTCTATTTGGATGTAGCTATGCAAGACACTACAGTATTTCAAAACCAGGTGTTTCTTAGAGTCTTTGATACCCAGTTTTGAGCACAAGGTATGGAAAATATTGGTGTACTTTGGTGTCGTTTGGTCTCTCTCCCGATGCAGAGTTGTCCATCTTGTGTACTGGTCATCATAGTTTCCAACATGGTATAATTCCCCCTTGAGGGAATCAACAAAGGCCACCCAAGTGGGTTATCTCCCAAATATTGTAGACTTGTCTTCATTGTGTCTCTCCTAGTAACTTCCCTCCAATATTTGTGATGGGGAAGGGATTTAAGGAGCACAAATGTGATATTTTCAATGTTGGGAAAATTATGAACAAATTAATACCCCTCTAATAGATTTAACCATTTCTCCAAATCATTTGCATCTATACGGCCTTCAAATAAAGGGATATAAAAGTTAAATTGTACCTTGAAGGGTGTCACACCTCTAAAATGACTACTTGTTGAAGGTACCTCAACCATCATTGGTAATCATCAAAGGATCTAAGCAAAATTGTCCATCATCTCATTCCTCTATCACGTGAGGGATTCCTCGAGCAACAACTTTATAGAATCTCCTACTCCATCATCTCTAGTACTCTTTGACTATGGGGGGTCACTTAGGATGGTGAGAGTGTTTTTCCCCAAGTGAAATTGGATTGGGACCCAACTCTCTATACCCTGACCACGTCAGGGACATGCACCAAGAAACAACTAAGAGCATATTGATTTGATACAATTGATCTGGATTGTATAAAGTAACAAAATGAAGTATAGGAATATGAATGGAAATACAGACAAAAATATTGCAGAAAGCATGGTAATACAATGAAACCCAAGATTTATTAATGAAAGTATTAGTAAAAGACTATACAATGCAAACCAATACAATCTAGCTAGAATGGTGGTAGATTATCTCTAAAGAGAGAGGTGTCGACTGTGCTCATTTGTAACAAGACATCATAAGAGGCCAAAAATGGAATTTTAACATAAATTAATAAACCCTAAGGGGGAAAACCCTAAATATCCAAAACCTTAACCCTAGGAATCAAAACGCCAAAAGGATTGTGGGACTTGTGGTGGCTAGTTGAAACATCAACTTCCTGAGGGCACAAATTTTGCATAGAATCTTTGTTTGGGTCCACATTAGCTCATTGTAAATATCTAACTAAGAAGTAAAATTTATGGAAATATTGGGAAGGCCATGACTACCCCAGTCTCCCAAATGGAAAAAGAACATCATTTAAGACCTCAAAATGACCCCAAAAGTTTAGGATTTTAAAAGCTGTAGATTAAAACTACCAAGATGGAGAATCGTGTTGAGTCGGTGGAAGAGGTGGGTGGTCATCGATGTCCACTTGGATCAGTCCACCAAGGAGACATGTAACCTTGACCAACATGGGCTCATTGACTCTAATTTATAAACCCCTCATTGCTGTTGTGATATTATTGTCCAAGTAAGTGTTGGAAATACTTTGCAAACACGAAAGCAATCCTATAATCAAACACCCTAAGCCTATTGAAGTATTCCATCCATTTTGATTTTTGGAATTATTTAACTACCTCAAGGTTAGCACATATTTTAGAAGAATATGCAGATTCCCTTCTATTAGATCAAGTTGTCATCTTGGTGTCTCCTTTCTTAGGGTTGCCTCACTTGTTTATTCTTCTAACAATAAGTAAGAAACTTATGCTTTTATGATGGTTCTATTTTTTATTCTAACTCATTCTCATTCATAAGAAAAACAAATTCCTACTCATATTCCATTCTAAATAGCAGACCCATTCATTCACTCTTTTTCCTTAGGAATAAAGATTAATTTATCTTGGTACTTACCTCCTCTCTTGACACTTGGTCTTGGATTTCTATTGACCTTTGCTTCTTTTTATAACTTTTTTTGACATCACTTTACTTTGCCTCTTTCCTTGCAAACATCCCTTGTGATTTCTCATAAATTTAGGGCTCTCTTTTTATACTTGGATTACCTTGGTCAGCCTCTATTATTCAGTTGCTCCTTGAGGGAACTCAAATTCTTTAATAGGATTCTCACTCTTGGATACTTATCAATATTCAACCTCCTTAATTAGATTTTCCTCTGCAACAACACTCTGACTCTTAAATTAGTGCCACGACTCTTGAATGTTAGCTCACACAACATTGAAAATTCACAAATTCTTGGGCCTCTTCAACTGATTATCATACTTATATTTGGTACCCTAGACCAAGAAAATATGTAATGAGCCAAAATACACACTTGTGCTAACATGTAGTAATTCACATAATGTTTTTCCTCTAAAAGGACATCTAGGCCACACTTGTTCCTAGGGACATACACAATCATATATTGAGGAAATCTAAAAGGTAAGAGTTGGCAAAACCAAAAGTTGTGCATGGATTACAAATGAACGACATGCATTCCATGTATCATTGATCTTATCACCTCAAGATCCTATAAGTAAAGGAATCAAATCCAAGGGATGGGATCTAATGAAAGCATCCTTATGCTAGAGAAATTTAGTGAAAATATTATTTTCTTCAAGTAAATTTGTGTAGAGAGAGAGAGGTAGGCATTAGTTCTTATAATGTGATTGGATATTGTGTGAGGTTTAATCAATCATTAAGTTGGTTATCTCATCGAAGCAAGTTATCAGATCATGTTGGCAGAAAGATGAAGGATTGTGGCCAAGGAGAGGAGTTTGATCTTGGAGAAGAATGTACAATAGCAAGACATAGATATCAATTTTTTTTTCTCTTCTTTCATTATAAATATAGATCTATCTTCTTCCTCCACCCCACAACCCCCCCCCCCCAACAAACACACAAACAAAAAATATCTCTATTTTGTTGATTATTCATCATACTTAATGAGGTTTTGTGAAAGATTTTAGATTCTTAATAACTAGATTAATATTTCATTATGCAGGTTGATTTATGTTTTATAAATGAATAATGAGAAAGGTATTTTCGATTGTTTGTTTGTGAAAGTTTATTGGGGATACATTGGAGTTAGATCAAGATCAATCAAAATTTGTGCAACACTAAGGACACACATCGTTAACCAGGTTCCTTTCTCTACTCATCTCTCATTTATTTCTTAGCACACATGCAAGTTTTAGGGAAAGAACGTTAGTTATATATCTTTATGTTTGTTGGTGAATCTCACCCACTCACCAAGGGTTTTGCTTAGTTCATATGTAGTTATTTCCTTAAACATAATTAGCGATTCCACTAGGTTATTGATTTGTTTTCTCTATTTTGTTTTTGTGTGTATCTTGCTTCCTCTTTCCATTTAAGAAAGTTGCAAAAAACACTCAATTTTTTTTAATTCTTGGTTTTTCCCTTGAGATTTAGAGACTATGTTCTTTCACAAGATACCTTTTGGAACTTAGATTTCCAAGGTGTTTTGCATTCTTCTTTCAATGATATAATTAAAAAGAAGAAGAATAAATTATCAAAGTATTATCTTTTGGTTCACTTAGAAATATCTAAAGTTTTTTTTTTATGTATTCTGGGAATGGTTGCATTTAAAAGAAAAAATTGTATTTCTTTCATTAGCATGTTCTAATGAAATTCAAAATAATTGCTTTCCTTGATTTGCAATATTTTTCTTGAAAAGTTGCATTTCTTTTAGGGTTTGAAAAGAATTTGCTTGGTTTTCTGTAGTTTTCATGAGTTTTTTTAATTCAAGCATCTTTTTCAAGTTTAAAGCAATGTTTCCATTTACAAGATTTCTCATTTTGTATCTTTTTCATTTGAGAACATCATATTTTTCTCACTTCAACATCCCTCTGAGTAAGAATAGGCTTTAAAAGCAATGTAACATAAAAGTACCCAAACTTGTTTTTATAGCAAACACACATAATCTAGGTACTAGGGCCTTCATCTAAGGGTGGAGAGTAAATTCTTCAAGGCCACTAAACCAAACTAGGATTGATTAAAGAGTGAAATTCCATTATGAATAAATCACATCTAACAAATGTGTTAAGCACTAGATCAAGTTATGGAAGTGGAGAGATTATCCCCTCTTTACTCGATTGGTGGGTTACACATGTATGGGGGATTTAGATTGGAGTGGCAAGTCCTTGGGGTGACACCACTTTTTTCCAGAGTTCCAGCCTAAGGACTTAGTCCTATATTCCTTTCCCATATGTAGACATCTAACCCATGACTATTCCTTCCGCTTATCAATTGTGAAGTGATAACCATAGTTGTTTTTCTTAGGAATTCACACAGGTGATTACAAGTGGGAAATACTTGTGGTACCTGAGATAGATGTATAATATATACCTAAGCTTCCATGGAGGGTGCCTATATTCATAAGGGTTATTTCACCTTGGGTTATTATTCCATGATATTTACCATAATTACCTCTGACACCTTTTCTAGTTGGAATTGGGCTCTCACCATCCCAAGATGACCTTTGGAAGGCCCATGTTCACTTCGTCACTGATTGGACTCAAGACCTAAACACCTTGGGATCATTTTTTAGAGAGTGAGTTTTCTTGACTACATCTTAAAGAGTATTTTATATGAGTGTGTTGATTTCAATTTTTGAACTCCATAAAAGGCCTCGTATATTTTCTTCTTTAGATCAGAGGTTATGGAAAAAGTTCTTGAGGATACCAACCAATGAATCCATTCCCAAGGGGATTCTTATGTTTTTAATTTCTTTGGAAATGTTGGTGCCCCCTTGATGACCACCTTGAATATTCTTGGATTGACTATGGGGCTACTAGTTTGGTTGTTGTCCACTTCGAATGTCCCAAATGCTCCCGATGCTTCTCAAATAAGAATCTTATGTCAAGATTATAAAACTGATGTTGACCCTTTGCCTTCTTTACCAATGAAATCTATTCCTCCTTTGTCCTCATTGGGTGGAAGTATCACTCATAGTAACCAAAAATATAAAAAGAATAGAAAGAGGAAGAATAAGGAGAAGAAGTGAAGACAAGGGGGAAAGTTACCAACCATTGCAAGTCATGTTGGAGACATGTCAATGGTTACTACAAGTCATATTGGAGATAAGCAACCAATCATTGTAATTCATGTTGGGTGCAAGAAAACAATCATTGCAAGTCATACCAGAGAAAAGAAACTAGCCACATCAAGACATGTTGGGGGCAAGTAACCAACCAATGCAAGTCATGTTGGGGGTATTTATTTTGTTGATAAATTTAAACAAATAGAATGCAAACCTAAGTTTCCTTGTAAAATTTGCAAGGAAGATCACCTTACTCATATGTGCCCTGGTATTGTAGAGGTAAAAAAAGTGTTGTCCTTGTCTAAAGGATCTTCTACTCTTGAACCACCTTTAGTTTCCCAACATCCTATTCAAACATTGGTTGATGAAGTGGTTAAGTCAATGCAATTTTTTAGAGATCCCACTCTTCCCTTGGAGAGTTATGGGATTAAAGTGGTCGCGCTAATGAAATATTCGATCAATCCCACTCTTCCATTAGAGATTAATGTGTTTGTTGATCATTTTATATTTAATTCTAGTTGAGAACCTTTTAAACACAAGGGCATTCCACTAACTTCAAGCATGCTCCCTCCAAGTTCCATGATCATTTCATTTAATTGGAATAATTTTGTTGAGCCTCGCCTTCCTTCTTTTTCACCCTTCCAAACAAGGGTTGAATCATATTCATTAATCATTTCTGGATGTATAGTAGATGAAGGAGCCTCCACAAGTGTTTTTTCCTCCTTAACTTTGAAATCTATGGGTTCTCCCAAGATTGTGTTAGCTACTAGTCAGTTGCTAACTTTTGATAGATGACCTAGTGAAATTTTGGGGATTCTTCCTCAGTTTCCTATTACATTAGGTGGGAACATTATCTTAGTTTATATGATGGTTATGGATGGCCCGTTGGACTTTCAATATGATCATTGGGCGTGATTATGTATACATTATGAATGTTGTTGTGTCTACACTCTTTCAAGTGATGCATTTTCCTCCCAACGAAAGCATTGTCACTATTGATAAACTTGCATCAAATAATCACTCTCCTTATTCAAATTTAGACCATGCCACCCCATTATATGTTCCTAGTATTTGGGTGGACGCTAGCCCATAATAAGTGAATTATGTGGTAGCATATCCTAAGTGTTCAATTACTTTTGAGAAGGATCATTTGTACTTATGTTTAACTTCTTGGGACTTGGTCCTGCAGTTGACTCACTCATTACTATTAAGAAGGAGCTTTCTCAATCATGGTGGCCGTCTCGTGACCTGGTCCTAACAATTGGTTCAGTCATTGTTACTAAGGGGGAGATTTTTCGATCATGTTTACCTTCTTGGGATGTGGTCAAAATGAAATCAAGTGATTTATCTAATGGGGGCATTGGAGACTTTTCTTCCCCCTATTGGCCCGAGCGAATGACCCGATGTATGCTTTTTCATGTTAATGTTCTTCCTTCAAATGAACCATTTTTGGATGCTATGATTAGTTTTGGTATTCCATTAGATGATTTTATTTGTCCTTTCCAAAGACCATCTCTCTGGATTAGACTCATTTGAAATTAAATCTAGTCCCGATTTGCATTTCGAGTTTGATCTTATTGTTTATGGATCCATAGACATTGGGATTATTGAGTCTTTAGACTTTGTCACTAAGTTGCAAGTCTTTTTTCCTTCCAAGTCTATTTTATTTGACTATAGAACCTCATATTTATCCTCTAAGTTTCACTCCTCTAGCTATAGATATTGGATTCGTCTTATGAGTTTGATTTCTTTAGTTGATATTTAGACCCTTGCAATGTTGAGTTTGTTTTTGCTAACTTCATTGTTGATTTGAGATTTGATTTTCCTCTTGAGTTTGATCTCATTTTTTATAGGTACTCAAGCCTTGGTGTTTGTGATCTTCACTGGTAGACTCTACCATGGTGATGAATATTGTTGAAGATATCTGTTGGATCATGTTGTCATTGATGCCAATGGTTTGATTGATTGATGTCAAGTGATGGATTGTTTGATAGGCTTGATTGATTGATGATTGATGAACAAAGTAAATGAATTATCCTTGATGAGAATGATAGATGTCAAAGTGGAAACCAATTGATAAAGATGGATCATTGATATGATGCATAGATGAAGATGGATCAATGAGTTGTCATTGATACATGATGATGCATAGTTTGTTTGATGAAAACATGACACATTATTGTCTTATCATGATTGATAAGGTGCACAAATTGATGAACTCCAAAGTGGTCCCCTTATGGTGAAAGCCCTCACGGGAAGACGCTTTGCGGTTTGAGTTATCCTACAAAACGGTTGGAGGACCCATGCTTGTATGTGGAATAATAAGATGAATATCAATGAAGTTGTTGGTGAAACTATCCTAGATGGATAGTTCTTGTCATGCCATTTCCGGTGGTATGTGGAATGTCACATAACTCCTCACGGTTTGAGAGTTATGGCCTTATGAAGTTGGAGGACCCCCATATGA